>PVJS01015486.1:10981-38935 GCA_004027185.1 Glis glis
TGTGTCTGTGTGTGTGTGTCTGCGCGTGTGTGTGTGTGTGTGTGTGTGTGTGTGTGTGAGTGAGTGAGTGAATTCCAGATTTTCTGTCTTTCCCAAACCCGCTCCTGTCCTCTCGCATATCACTCACAGACGGGGATCTGACAGCGGCCACAGACCTACCGTGAGTGATCTCTCCCCTGCGCGAATCCGCCATCGAGATCCGAGGAGGAGGAGGAGGAGGAGGAGGAGGAGGAGGAGGAGTGGAGGTGGAGGAGGTGGAGGAAGAGGAGGAGGAGGTGGAGGAGGAGGAGGAGGAGGGAAAGAGGAGAAGGAAGAAGAAGAAGAAAAAGAAGAAGAAACCCACAACCTTCCAGGATTGTTTTTTTCCCTTCCTTATCTTTACGCGCGCGAGTGCGTGAGGCGCCGGTGCGCCCGCGTCCCTTCCATCTGAACCGGGTCTTGGATGTTTAATAAAGAAAATCAAGTGTCTCACCAGTCACCCAAAAAAAAGAAAAAAAAATACTCCCTCCCCCCCAAAAAAAACCAAACCAAAACAAACAACAAAAAAAGCAAAAAAACAAAACCAAAAAAAAAAAAATCTTTTTTCTCCAAAAGCAAACATCAAAAACAGAGAGGAAAGCAAAACCCCAACAAACCAACCAAGCAAGCAAGCAAGCAAGCAAGCAAGCAAGCCGGCACCGCGGAGCGCCACTTGCAAGCGCGGCGGCCGGCGCGGAGGGAGCGGAGCGGGGTCCCCGGGCCCGCCGCCGAGCACCGAGGGGGGATCGCCGGGGCGCCGAGCCCAGTGACGTGCGAGGAGCCGCCGGGCGCGCGGCGGACACCCCGACAGGCCAGCGAGACAGCGGGCCCCCGCGCGCGGCCGGGGCCGGGGCGCCGGAGGGGGACGAGCGGAGAGAGCGATGCCCAGGCGGAAACAGCAGGCACCGAAGCGGGCGGCAGGTAAGAGAACCGGCGCCGCGGCGCGGGCTGCCCGGCCTCCCGAGCTCGGCGCCCGCCCGCCGCCTTCCCTCCCGCCCTCCCTCCGCGCCCGGGCTGCCCGGGACGCCACCCCCTGCAGCTTTCGGGGAGTTCGCTCGCTCGGGGCGCCCCTCTCCTAACCCCAGCCTCTCCTGCAAGCTCCCCTGGGCCGGCTCCGGTGGGGTGGGGGGGAGCTATCCCACCAAAGCCTTCCCTCTTTAAACTTTTTCTCCCTCCACCCTCTACCCCACCCCTAACTTTTCTCCCAGTCTGTTTTCTTGCCTCTGGAGCCAAAGTCGGATGGAGGATTTGGGGGTGCGGAGTAGGGAGACGGCCCCTCCACCCCCGCATCCCTCCGCGTGGTCAGTGCCAGCGCTGTCTGGCCTCCAGGGATGGTGTCTCCTCTCGCTGGGGCTCGGGGCGCCCAAGTGTGAGGCTTGCCCGAGCCCCGGGCTGCAGGCTGGCTTTGGGGTGAGACTTGGGAGTTTGGCTTGGATCGCCAAGGTGGAGAGAGCACCCCAGGAAATGTGTGAACCTTTGCATATGTTTGCCAAAAGGACCCACGTTCGGAAATGTAATCACCCTTCTCTTAAAAAGGGGGTGGAGGGTATCCCCATAGAAATTTTAATCGCTCTGGATTTTCTTTGCCCAGAGAGAGTTGCAAACTTTGGGAATTGATCTGTATGATAAGAACTATCCCATGTGAATCCTTATTTACCACCGGACGCCCCCCCCCCAAAAAAAAAACAGGGACAGGTTAATGGATCAGTACCATATAGCTTCCAAAGGATTTTCTTTTCTTTCCTTTTTTCTTTTGGGTTGCTTAATTGCTTTTTTAATAGTATGCTGGGGTTTTGTTTCTCGGAAGTGTAATATGAAAGTTCATTTTTCTCCTGCCAGACCCACCCACTGAAAAATCAGCTTTCCAGTTGATTGCTAGTTTTGATTTGACATTTGATTGATCACCTGTCATCTCGCTGGCTTTGATCTATTCATTCTTGATATATATCAATAAATCACTCACCATGGTAACTCGGAGTACCAATGACGCAAGCCTTGCCCTCTATATTCAGAGCCAGACATGCACAATTATTATCTTGTTTGGCTTTGCATGTGGGCGTTTTTTTTTTTATTTCTTTGTGTCCTTTCGCAGAAGCAGGGCTGTAACAAAAAGTTTTAAGTTTTGTTGTTGTGGTTCTTTTTTTTTTCTTTTTTCTTTTCCACTGTGTCCGTGCCCTCTCACTTAAAACAGTGGTAGTTAAGGCTGGCCTTCTGTGAAACACCCCACCTCCCGCCTTGTTTTATTCTGTCCCAACTGGAGTCAAACACCGGGAGAAGTTCGGTGGAACACTTTTGAAAACTTTGCAAAGTCACCCTTAGGAGAAAGCCGAAGTTAGTTAGGAACCTGGGCAAAGCGTGTTCTGGTATCTGAACAGCACTGGACCACCAGGCTCATCCTCCGTAGGTGCCTGGTTCCAGCCGGATGGCAATACATGTGCTTTTGAAATTGCCCTGGTTACCTTCCCTTCCGAGTTGTTTGTCACTGTTTGTAGGTTGGTGGTTGGTTTGAGTTGCGTGCGGAAATATCATTCATAAAGCTTTGATTTGTATATTTTTTATTGTTTCCCTACCAGCAAAATAATTAAGATGTCTTTACTCCCATATGTATGTGGAACTTGCCTAGGCAGTGAGCTTTTCTTTTCCCAACTCCAGCTACCTCTTTTGCAAACAATAGCTCCCTTATTTTTTAAACCTGAGGCTGCTTTGCAAGCTGACAGTGTTAGGGTGTGTGATGGCCTTCAAGACTCAGGAAGAGTAAGCCTGCTTCGTCTAGTTCTGACAACAGAAGTTTAAATGTAGCTAGATTATGTGAGATAACGGCGTCATTGTTGTCCCGAAAGAGAACCCTGGGCTACCGTCCAGCAAGAAGTGATACTGTCTTGAAAATTACTTTCTTTCTCCCCCCCTTGTTGTTCCGGTAAAGGCCATCAACAACTAGGCAGTCATTTAAATTACCAGAATGACTGGGCATGTCTCCTTTCGTAAGCTCATTACAAAAAGTGCATTGCTCAGAATCGCGCTACTTTGATTAGAATCATCCTCCGGTCAATGAGGATCCAGGTGTACAAAGCTCTGTATCACATTATTTAAATGAGATCCTTTCATGAAGCCGGCATCTATCAAGTGCTGGCGAGTCTAGTTATTATCGTGTTCGGAGCTGTGCACACGTGTGTGTTGGGAACTTGGGATTGTAGTTTCAGTTTTCTGTTCTCTTGTATTGCTAGTATCTTTATCTGTTTGTTTTCACTGGAAGAAGTGGAAATCCTTTTCAAGCTAAAGGGAGTAATTCATTTTGTACCCAGGGAGGCCCCTCTTACCGTTATCTGTTTGCTCACGTTAATAAAGCCGATGATAGTTTTTCCTGCACTGTTGCATCCAATCATTTGAGGTCATGAATGCCCTACCCGGGTTTAGTGGGAGTGGGTGGTTATTTGCAAGTAAAGTTAGCCACTTTTGGGTGCCGTGGCCAGCTAACATGCAGGGAAGGGGTCAAGGAGGTTCTACGATTGTGGCCGTGCTAACTTTTATCACTGCTCAAAATTAAACGCAATGCACAACTGTAAGTAATTACTCCCATGGACTGATGTTGAAAGCTTGATTTCTAGCTTGATTAATGAATAATGGAAGATAGAAAAAAAAACCACCCTGGAAGTGAATCAGAGTTGAGGCCCTCCTGGAGCTCTCTTTCCCAAGAACTGTTGGAAGCTATTAGATCCCTTTGCATTATTTGCTTTACGACATTCTATGTCTTGAGGAATTGGTCACAGAACTTTCTAATAAAGCAGGTATCCAAATGGAACAGACGGCGCGATATTACAAGGGATGGGGAATTTTAGACTTTGTTAGATCCCTCCCCCTACAGGGGGAGGGATGTCAGGTAGGCAGTTCTCTTTAAGAAAACAGCTAAGTCAGAATATTTCCTTCCAAAATGTTGTTCTTTCTGGCTTTCTAAAGCTATGCTATTCCACTATACTATGTCTTAGAGCAAGAAAAAAAAAGTTTAGAAAACAGCCTTGAGTACCCCCGGAGTTTGTACCTGTGTGTGTGTGTGTGTGTGTGTGTGTGTGTGCGCGCGCGCGCGCGCTGGGTTTGCTTTCCTGGATGCATATTTCACTCATCATTATAAAAAAAATGCATCCACTTTCACCTGCAAATATTGCAGGATTTGGTACCGGTATTATTTCATCCCCCCTCCCCCCCCCGTTCATTTTACAGAAGATCAAGAAGTTGGCAGGAAGGCCAAATAACATGGAACTGCCGTTTGATTTGTTTGTATTTGGTAGGCTGCAGTAGTGCTTAAAATTTTAAAATTGGAGCCGCCCGCTAACCTCTTCTATCCCTGACAGTCCCTCTTAGCCACTGCCCACATACGTATGCGATACAGATTTTATTTCACCACCCGGAACTGTCATTTTTATATGAATGCGGGCCAATGGCGATGGAACACAACCATCCATTGTGATCACGTACACGTGAATATCTAATGTGTGTGTAAGTGAGACGATTCTACCTCTGCTCACCCAAAGCCATCAGCTGTTTCCTCCCGGCTGACTTTCAGAACCTTCCCGAGGATCCGGATCCGTGGAGAGCGTTGCAGGGAAGAACGGCTCCCTCGATTTATTTTGTTTATTTAATATGGAGATGAATAATGCAGATTTTGTTTTCATGAATGTCCTTGTGTGGCAGCAAACATTAGACTATTAGCAATCATTACTTAAAAGTTGCAATTTGCACCTTAATAGCACAGGTTATTTACATGGGAAGCATATTCAGCAGGGATAATACTGAATCCTCCCATGGAGTAGAAATGACCTCATCATAGACCTTTTTTACACCTCAGGGTAGCGGTGACTCCGGATTAATGGGTGAGGCCCCAGAAATCTCAACTAACAGGGCTGGGGAAGGGACTGGCAGCTCATGGCCAAGTTTACCTTTCATTTCCTGGCAAGTGGGACGGGATTCCAGAGAATAGGAGCCAGGGCCGTCTCTCGACCCTGACTCTCTTACTTTGTTTAAACATCCTTCAGAAAGACAAGTTCACATCTCGAACATTTAACTATCTCCTGCTATCGATCCCTTTGCTTACCCAGCTAGTATGATTTTAAGATAAATGGGAAAAAATACACACACACACACACACACACACACACACACACACAGTCTCAGCAATACAAACTCTTGTGGCTGTTCTTGTTATGTAAGGTAAATCCCAGCCGGAGGAAGGACAGGTACCTAGAAATGGCTTTGTCTACGATGTTTTGGATTGGAATTGATTGCTTAAGTGGTCCTTTCCCCCCTCTCCTGCCTCTCGCCTCACCCGTAAAGACCTAGATTGAATGGGACATCTCAAAAGCCCATTTGTTTTAGGCATTTATTGATTTCATTTTTAATCTGCCATATCAGGACATCATACATTAACCCTCATCAGCAGATTGGGAGTGACACGGAGTTCTAGTGGAAACTAGGTAAGGGAGAGGGCTCTGGGAACTTCTCTGCCACGCAGTCTCTGAGAATCGGGGTGCTGGACATGGGGGGGGCTTCTTTGGGGGAGGGTCGAAACATTCCTTGGAAATAACCCTGCTCTTCGTTTCCCACCTCTTCATATTTCTTTTTTATTTCCCAGTCACCTCTATCCTTATGGCTTCCCTTGGGGAAGCTTCCCACCCAGCAGATACCTCCTTGGCCTCTTCAGATCTGTCCCTGCAGCATCTTGACTCTTGTCACATCCTGGATTCTCACTCATTGGAGGGAATCTCTCCAGCTGCGTAATACCTGGATCGGTCTGATTCTCTTCCCAGTGGCTTGGGAATTGTGCTCTCGACTGAGCAGGTTTTAAAGGGGGACGGAGCCTGGCATTATTTAAGGCCAATGAAATGATACATCTCTGCTCCTCACTTTGCTGCTGAGCTGAGAAAAAAAAAAGCAGTCAAGAAGGACACCTAGGTCCTGGTTCTGTTTTTGCTAGGTCTGCAATTAGCTGACACCAGTTAAGGGTCCAAAGTCGAGCTGCCTCTCCATCACCGGATTTGTACTCAGTTTTCCATGGCAATGCCAAGGTTTGGGAAGACTCAGGCGCCTTCACAAAGGCGCTGCCTGCATCCACCCAGGTTCCCTTTAAAAAACCACAGAATTGCCTAACAAATTCTATACTAAGACCCGGCGTACACAGAGTATCGTTTTCGTTCGATGCAAAGTCAGTTGGAAATACATTAAACTAACAGTTAGAGAAGGTTTTGCATGGCTTCCCTGAAGCAGCGCTTTTTCATTACATATTTAATTACAATCAAATTGAACGACTTTTAGGGAAAAAAATCACAGTGGTATTAAAAGAAGCTTTGGCACACAAATAATTTTATTGCTTCGCAAGTTGAGAATGCCGTTATATTTTTTATTTCTTGAGGAGAAATTTATTTTCGTTTTCTAATGTTGTGATAAATACAGAGAACGTCTTTGACTATGTAGTCTGTAATCGGGGTCGGGGGGGGGCTCAAATGCTACCTTGCTGGACTCGGCTCACCCCTAGATTTTACAGCCAATTTTCAGTAATTTGCAATAACGTGTAGTTTTCAAAAATGTTGAAGTTTCACAAGTTCCATTTAAAGTTAGAAGTTCTCATGTTCCTTTGGGTAACCTTTGACCACCAGCTCGTCAATTATGAAGGGATTTCCTCATGCTACCCACATAAGAAATTGCCTCCTTGAGACTTCTTACTCTATTACCTGGTTATTGCAAAAACACCATATGTTTACAGACTTCTATCATATAATCCTTTTTTTTTTACTAGATTGATGGTTTCTTTTGTTTTTCCCCCACTTCTAACTTTTTAGTCATTTGTTTTAGGAACTTTTTTATTTTTAAGAAGAAATAGGGCTAGCATTTAAAGTGGATTCCCAGCTATCTCAGGTCTTTAAGAAATGATAATAAAAATAAGAGACTTCAGGGCCCAGCTGTTCACCACCGGCCTCTCTCTGCAAACAAACAAGAAGGCAGCTCTGTGTCTCCCGGCTTCACCTTTAGGTTGTACGTCATTTGGGAGCCTCTCGCTGAGCCTGTCGCTGTGTTCATAGTGTCCTAGAAATCATCAGGAGGGTGTCACACTCAGGTCCGTTCTGAGGACATTATGAACGTACACGGGTGCATAGAAAAGAGAGCTGAGATGCAGGAGGGAACTGCTGATGTATTTGTTCCCAGAGAAAAACCCCTGGATGAAATGATCAAAGAATTCGGAGGTATTTGAAAGTCATTAAAATGGCCATTTGGAATTTCCAGTGGTTGCTTGGCTCGATCTTCCACATCCTCCCTTTAGAAAAAGGTGTCCCCTAGATGTCCTCCAATATGTTGGGATGCCAAAGCAATGCCTGAAATTATTGGAAATTTTAGAAATTAAAATTCAGGAGGCATAGCTACATAATCCTATTATTTATATATCAGTATTATTTAGCCATGCTTAACAGGGAGATGCACAATGCAAAAGTTTTAGAGATAATGAGCTTAGAGAAATTACACAGGGGGGAAAAATACCTGGATCATTTTTGAAAGCATTTGTCTTGAATTTTGCTCATCTAAGTGAAAGTTTCCCCTTCCACCTTTCTTTTTTTTTTCTTTTTTTTTTGCGGTACCGGGGATTGAACCCAGGGGCTTTCTACCTCCGTGCTACACCCCCAGCTCTATTTTTTTATACTTTATTTTGAAACCGGGTCTCACGAAGTTGTGGAGGGCCTCACTAAGTAGAGAGAGAGAGAGAGAGAGACAGGGAGAAAGAGAGAGAGAGAGAGAGAGAGAGAGGAGGAGAGAGCGCTGAGGCTGGCCAGGAACCCGGATCCTCTGGTCTCCGCCTCCTAAAGTACTGGGATTACAAGTGTGCACCACCACGCCCGGCTCCCTTCCACCTTTCTTATTAAAAAAAAAAAAAATCAGTACCCCTTACCTTCTCCCCTAACCTGAAATTGGATCTAATAAGCTCTCCCTGGATCCACAGCAGTGCAGAGCATTTATAATGCACATCCCTGTAAAAGAAGAAATAGTTTTAGATAACCAAATGTGGGCATGCACACCAAAAAGAGACCATCAAGACACTTTCAAAGACAGCTAGCTCAGGGTTCAAGATCGAAAACTTTGTTTCAGCAGAATGAGAAGAAAATAGCATTACATTTTAACTACACATTTTCTCTTGGCAAATGACAGGCAGTGACGCGGGGAAGATTTTTTAAGGAGCTTTCTTAGCTCTTTTGCATCTCTCTCCAAAGAATAATTTAATTGAAAAGCGATAGTGTCCATTTATGCTAAAGGAAAGGCCTACATTTCCATAAAGCTGCTAGATACTAAGGTGGGTTAAAAAAAAAGAGAGAGAGAGAGAGAACATTCTGCAGTTTCTGTTAGGACAGAAATTAAGATCACTGAGCTTAATTAGTCGAGTGCTTTCAGAACTGAATGAATTCTCTGAAATCACCCCTGAGCTTTCTTCTTGAAGCCACATCTAAGCCATTTCTATGGAAATGATATAGTTTGGATATTAAGGTGGGGCAGAACACAGTTATTGTTTTTAATGAAAATAGTTATGAAGGGCAGAAGGAGATTTAAAAAAAAATGAGTTCGCAGCAGCTATTCTGTTGGTAATGAATTTGCAAGAAACTTTCCTCATGCTTTCCAACATCATGAAGAACTCATGACATCTGGTGACTTGGGAAATACAAAAAAAAAAAAGAGAGAGAGACAGGGTCAAGGTTGTCCATAGGGTAAAAACTACAACTAGTGTCCGTGAGAGCAACAGCATATAAATGTTTCTATATAAACTGCGTGGGGCTTCCTTTAAATCACTTCGATGTATCAGATCCTTGGAATTTTCGATGTATTTAGGAGTCTCTCTCTTACACCCCAGGGAGATACGAATAGCTGCTGGGCTCAGATGATGCTGGAGAGAAGAGTTAAATCTATTCCATGCGTTCAGTACCATTTGGTTCAAAGGAAACGCCAACATGAAAAGCTATAAGCGCATTTATATCAGGATCGCCTGTGGCTGTTTTCCTTTATGAGAAAGTTGGGTACATTGCGGTGTGTGTCTTCTTGTTCTCCCCCTTGGGACTCGATTCGAGATTGTGGATGGTGTGGCGGAAGAAGAGGAGTGACTTGGATACTGGTCGTAGCTTTGTGTCATGCTGGTATATAGTCCTGAGCGAGCCCCCAAGAAAAACCTTACTCGTAGGAGAAGAACACAAGTTTTGGAGACAGGCTGATCCAGGTTCAAATCCTTGGTCTACTTCTTGTTGGCTGGGTCAACCTGAGCAGGCTGCTCAGGTCTCTGCGTCAACTTTCTCCTTTTATTTTTATTTCTTATTTTTTGTGGTGCTGGGGATTGAACCCAGGGGCATTCTACCTCCAAACTGCACCCCCAGCCCTATTTTATTATTATTTTTTTATTTGGAAACAGGATCTCACTAAGATGCTGAAAGCCTCACTAAGTTGCTGAAGCTGGCTTTGAACCTGCGGTCCACCTGTCTCAGCCTCCCGAGTACCTATAATCCCAGGATTATAGGTGTGTCAACTTTCTCATCTATAAAATGGGGACAGTCGTAGTCCTTTTTATGCCCAAGGTTTGTTGAAAGGTGTATATGAGACTAAGATTGAGAGAGTATTCAGAAACTGTTAGGTGCCGCCCGGATATGAGAGAATAGTATGTCTTTTCTCTGAATAGCCAGACCATGGACAATTTATACCAGAAGGGAAATGAACAACCCACCAACTCTCATAGATCCAGAGGCCCAAGGGATTAAAAGAAATCAGACCATGGGTGCATTTGAATTTTTAAAACTGGAAGCTGGGCATGGTGGCCCATGCTTGTAATCTTAGTACTTGGGAGGCTGAGAGACAAGGATCGTGGGTTCAAGGACAGCCTCAGCAACACAGGGAGATTCTCAGCGACCTAGTAAGACCCTGTTTCAAAACAAAAAATAAAAAATAGGCTGGGGGTGTAGCCCGGAGGTACAGTGCCCCTGGGTTCAATCCCCAGTATCATAAATAAATAAATTGATTAATTAATTAATTAAAATAGAATTGGAAATACAATGGCTGTGTGGTGTTTTAGCTTCTTGTCCCATGGCAGACTTATGCTGTTCCGTCTGAAGCCCTGCAGCAGTGCAATAATAATAATAATAATAATAATAATAATAATGATATAATAATAAAAAGTTTATTTTCCAAGACATAGGAATTATACTACTAGCAGCAGTATCTATAGCAGTAGCAATGAAATCTGCTGCTATGTAAGCATTCCCTCTATACCAGGTACTGTACCAAGTGCTTTACACATTCACCTACATCCATTTAAACGTCAATTATTTCTTGAGTTCCTACTATGTGTCAAATATTCTTCTATTAGTTGGGACCTGGGGGTAAATGGAATGGGTCTGATCCCCGGGGACCTTCCCCTGCAGTTGAGGGGAGCTAGAGAACATACAAGTAAATTTAGACAGGGAAAGATGATTTTCGTATAGAAAAATGCTCCACAAGGACAATCCTTTTGTAAAAGCAAAACTGGGGGGAGCAGGAGTCTGGACAACAGAAGTGTGGACGGCCGGGGAAAGCTGTGGGTGGAGGGGACACGCGAGTCTCAGTCCTGATAGCATCCCTGCGTGTAAGGTGCCAGGATAATCCCTGTCTTGCTGACAGGGTTCCGGTGTCACACAGGGTCACTCATTCAGGACAAGCAGTGACCCAGCTGGGTATAAAACTCAGGTCCCCCACTTCCAGGGCCAGTGCCCCTAATCCATTGGGATAGATGATCCGGAATGGCCAAGCCCTCTGCCGCTTCCCTGCCTCCGTGGGGATGTCTACAGCTGTGGGGGGACACGGAGCACATTCCCAGAGGATGCTGCTGCCGTAGTGGCATCTCCAAGCACCACCTTCAGGCCAACTGGCTGTCACACAGGCAGAGGGTCCTGTGTTAAATGTCCCTTCACACATGCAAACGTGCATCCATGCGTTCACTCACACAGTCAGCAAATATTGACTGCGCACCTACTACGTGCCGGTGTCATTCTCCATGCTAAAAATATTGCCATGGAGAGAGGGGAGAGACAGTATAGTAAGTCTAATAGTTCTTGCCCTCACACACCTAATATTCTTGGGAGACCAAAAAGTAATGTACAGATAAATATATCAACCGGTGATATGCTTATTGAAGAGTGCTAATTGCATTTCATAAAAAAATTTAAAAAAACAATGAGTGGGGTAGAGTGCTAAGAGGTGGCCGCTTTGAATAGAGCCGTCAAGGGTGGAATTTCTCAAGCGGGGATTTGATCAGAGCTGAACAAACAGCGAGAGGCTAGCCAAGCACAGAGCTGGGAGAAGCATTCCGGCAGAGGAAACAGTAAGTGCCAAGGGCCTGTGGCCAGCATGGGCTTGCCTGTCTGAGGGATATGGAGCAGGCTGCTATAGCTGGGCAGATGGAGATGGGGAGAGTCAGAAGAGTGAGGTGGGAGGTAGGCAGGGGCCGATCGCGCATGGCCTTCTAGATTTGATTCTAGGTGTGACAGCGGTGACAAACGTGGGCATGTTCCCCACCAGAGAGGGTAAACAGAAAGCTTGGGATGGCCGAGGTGGGGACAGACATAGCCCCAGCCTTCGTGGAGAGATTGAGTGGTGCTCCACGGGTAGGTGGCGTTGGCGAGGATGTGGGAAGGTAGATGTGAGCGCCGGCTGTGTGCGGGAGGCGGGCTCCTTAACCTCGCCGCACCTCGGTTTCTTCATCCGTCAAGTGGGGATGAGGGTTCCGTTCAGCTCACTTTTTAGTCGTGACAATTAGATAATGTCATGTAGATAAACTTTTGGAATAGGCCCAGCCTTTACATAAGATCTTCTTTGTAAATGATTACTTTTGTTCTTCCTCTGGTCATTTTTCTTGTTTTGTTTGTTTGTTTGTCTGTTTTCCTGTAGAAATTCCAGGAGAAATCTAGGTACCTGAATTGTCCTTGGTACCTATTAGACACAAAATAAATATTTCCTGAAGAATAAATGAATGAATGAATGAATGGGTCTGTAAATAAATGAATAAGTAAGTACTTTCATTAATGTATTATGTTGTCTACAAAATACTTTCAAGTACTAGGATCTCTTCCACACACCCTCAAGTTTCGGCAGATCTCTGTCCCAGTGTTAATCACAGCTGTACTTTAATATGAATATTAATTTATGAAATATTAATGATAAAAAGAACAACATTGGCAATGAGCATGTATTTTGTTCCTCATGACGATGAAGAGACACGAGACTGCTTTGTGTGGTCAGACAGTTGCTGGCTGACCACGAGGATTTGAGACTCCTGGGTTAAGCAGAGCCCAGAGGGAGCTTGGCCGATGGGCTGTTGGAGGTGAAGGGCTGCAGGACCCTTGCTTCTCCTGCAGGCCAGCCTCTCCCCGCCTGCTCTGCCCCCCAGGACCCGTGGCTCTGCTCTTCCCCACCAGTGAGCCCCAGTCCTTTCCCAGAGGCCCAAAGCAACCACTGAAGTGTGTTACGCTAATGGGAGAAGGACTGTTTCCTGGTAACGCCTTCTTCACTTTCTAATTGTCACCTTCAGAGAAGCTGGGAAGCTGGCTTGGTGCCTGTTAGGTGTATCTCAGAACCACAAGATTTGGGAGCATCTGCTGCCTGCCTTAAGACCATTATTTAACAAATATGATCGGAGGTGTGCTGAGTACCAGGCACTGTGGAAGGTGCTGGAACGAGCACCTTGAATCAAAATGGCCAAATACCTGCCTTCTTGGAGCTTACGGTTAGTGTGGGGACAGGTAAGGGACTAGCCACCAGAAGATAAGTCCCACAGTGTCAGGCAGTGGGGTCTGCAGAGGAGAAATGTGAACGAGGTAAGGGGTACCTACCGCAGAACAGGCGAGTGTGCTGTTTGCCATGGTCCAGAAAGGGCCCTCTCTGCAGAAGCGAAGCTGACGCTGGATCTGCAGTGACGTAGCCAGGGTAGAAGGACATCTCCCCAGGGGAAGACCAGGCGACACCAGGCACAGCTCAGAGGCCAGGCTATTGGGGCCGAGAGGAATAGCTAGGAAGCCAGGTAGCGGAGCAGCTGGACGCGTAGTGAGCGGCTGGGACCCCGGCTGAAATGGGGGGCCTGCGAGGGTATAGGAACAGAGAGAGACAAGATCTGACAGGCTGACATGGATCTTTCTAGCGGCTGTACTATGGCACAGGGCACCAAGGTGGGGAACAGGAGCCTCCCTCATCAACCAGTCAAAACCAGACTGGTGGTGGAGGAGAGGGGGCTGGGGATTGGTCCAAGGGGAGAGGACAGGATTGCAGTGGGGAGGAGAAGATGAGCCTACCAAAAGTTGTCTGTGCAAAATCAGGCTGTATTTATTGTATTAATATTTTCTCCAATTCTCCCTTGTATTTTTCTCTCCTAGTTATGCAACGAGGGTCTTATGGGCAATGGTCGGTGTGTAAGTCTCTGAGCCAGAGTGGAAGCGAGGACGTGTTTGGAGCTGCATCTATTCTAGAATTGTGCAGGGAAAGAGGCCACCCTTTTCCAAACACGTTTCCCGGAGTCCTGGGATTGCCTCCTCCTGCACCTACCTGTCCATCCCACTCGGACCCTGCAGGGGCAAGGTGGAGGCGCACCATGGGGCCATTACCTCGCCCTGTGACCTTCAGCACCTTTGCTTCCCAGAGCTTCAGGTCCCTCCTAGCAAAACAGACCTCATAAATGGGCTCATCTCATCGGGTTTTTATGAAGATTAATTGCAATCAAGCAGATAATATAGGCTTAGCATAGTGCCCGGGACATGGTAAATAGTCAACGAATTTGAGCCCTTGTATTAACACACTAATAATCCAATCCATGTCTTGATTTCCTTATTGGTAGAATAAAGATAATCAAGCACTCCCCGTTCAGGATGTTGAGCAAAGTGAAGTATCAGTCCCAGCAAAGCACTTGGAAGAGTGCCTGGTATACAGTAAGTGCTCAATAAATGCTAAATGGTTAAGATCATCATGATGACTTGGAGCTTGTCTACCTTGAAGGGCAGAAGTCATAGCTGGTTGCTTTTGTGTCTCTAAGGCCTGGCACATAGTTGGTGCTCAATAAATGTTGTTTGCAAGAATGGATACTGGTGGCATGATTATTAGGAACAAGTGTGAGAAAAGCTAAGGAGACAAAGGTTACCTCTAACCCTAGGTAAAAGGGTTAGACTGCTAGCTCCCACTGCCACCTGCTCCCATGGAAACTTCTGGCCGCTAGCTCTCTGCCCAAGTAGGCCGGAGTTCCCCGCAATTGTAAGGTGGCAAATGCCCATTCTGGGGCTTTATTTTTTTTTAACACTGAGTTGTCCTATCATGGACGGCCACACCACTGGTGACGGCTTTCAGAGCATGGAGTCACACCGCGAGAACAGCTTCCCCTTTGCACTTCAAGCCCTCTGAGTAATTCAAGAAGAAAGGCGCAGGTGGGTGTTAGCCTGTGTTTAGCACCTCTCTCCTGTTGTTTATCTAGAGGAGTGGACCTGAGACTCCAAGCCTTTAGCTGGGAACAGTACCCGGTGAAAATATGAAGCCATCCTCCGCGACTGTCACTGGCCGACTGCCGTCAGTTGATGGCTCATGACAATGTGTTTTCCTTGACTGCGATTACAGCGACATCATTTTTTGTTTTAATAGAAAATTAGGTAAGCCCATAAAACAGGGAATTGTTTTATTTTGTTTTTTTAAATTACTTCAAGATTTGTTTTATATATTCATTTATTGGTGCATTGTAATTATACATTTTGATACACATCAGGGTAGCAGCATCACACATGTGCACATCAGGGAATTGTTTTAAATGGGCATGTGAAGAAATCAATGTTGGGGGAGGGATGCTGTACAGTCCATGGGGATGGGGTGAGGGACATGTGAGGACACTGGAGGTGCCACTGGTACCCGCTGGGAGCAAGGCTAAGTCACACCCAGTCCAAAAACTCCTGAGCATAGAGGCTGTTTGTTTGGTTTTTGTTTTGTCATGGGCTTGTTTGTTTGTTGTTTTGTTTAGAATTGTACCCAGGGGTCATTCTATCTCCAAGGTACACCCCTAGCCTTTTTATAATAATAATAAATTATTATATTATAAATTATATTATTATTAAATTATATTATAAATTATCTTATTAGATAATAATAATTATATTATTATTATTATTATTATTTGAAACATGGTCTCATTAAGTTGCTGAGGGTCTTGCTGGGTTGCTGAGGCTGGCCTCAAGCCTGCAGTCCTCCTGTCTCAGCCTCCCAAGTACTGGGATTATAGGCGTTCTCTACCATGCTCAGCTAAGATAGAAGTTTTCATCAAAACTTCAAAACAGAAGGGAGCTCCCCTCCTAGGCTACCAGGAGGAAACTCTAGAAGTCTTTACCTCTCCCAGGAAATGTTGAGAATGTGGAGGGCCTGGGTAGAGGTCTTGGTTTGACGTCCTGAACAGAGCAGCGGTTCTCAATCTGCACTTGGTATGCGCGTGGCTTGCAGAACTCGTGGAAAAGCACATTTGCAGAGTCTTAAGCTGGAGTCTGGAGGCTGGTGGCGTAGGATGGGTGAGGCCAGGCGCCCGGGGGCTTGTGTGTCAACCATCTGCTGTGCCGCTGACTCCTGGGACATAGGAAAACATGTACATTCTCTTTTCCCCTTCTGTCCCCCTCTCTTCCTCTCTTCCTCCTGCTTCCTCCCTCCCCACCCCTCCCCCAAATACCAGAGCACTTACATTTTTTTTTCTTTTTTTTGCGGTACTGGGGATTGAACCCAGGGGCGTTCTACCTCCGCGCTACACCCCGGCCCTATTTTTTTTATACTTTATTTTGAAACCGGGTCTCATGAAGTTGCGGAGGGCCTCACTAAGTAGAGAGAGAGAGAGAGAGAGAGAGAGAGAGAGAGAGAGAGGGGGGAAGAGAGAGAGAGAGAGAGCTGAGGCTGGCCGCGAACCCGGATCCTCTGGTCTCCGCCTCCCAAAGTACTGGGATTACAAGTGTGCGCCACCACGCCCGGCGAGCACTTACATTTTAAAAACTGTTTGAGGAGCCATTTTTACTTCTGGCTTTTCGTCCACAGAACAAATGTATGTAGCTTTTCTCTCTCTCTCCCTCTTCCTCTCTTATGGTGGTTACTTATGTTTTTAAGAAATGGCGGGGACGATTATATTTCAACAGGGAAACACATCTACTTATGCGTTTTGTCTACCTGGTCACAGCATCAAACATCAGAGAACAGAGAATTACTGGGACAAGGAGAGAGCCAAGACCAAGAGCTCTTCCTGCTTGGAGCTTCTGCAGCCTGGAATCCAGATCAATGAGACCAGAAAGAAACACACGGTTTCTCCCAGATGTGGCTCTTTAGTTTATATCTTTTTTTTTTTTTTTGGTCCTGGGGATTAAACCCAGGGGCATTCTACCTCTGAGCTACACCCCCAGCCCTTTTTATTTTGAAATAGAGTCTCACTAAGTTGCCAAGAGTCTCGCTAAGTTGCTGAGGCTGGTCTTGAACCTGCGATCCTCCTGTCTCAGCTTCCCAAGTCCTGGGATTACAGGCGTGCCACCATGCCTGGCTAGTTCTTACACCTTCTTAAATTCTGGACACTATAGGATGGGTGGGCAGAAAGCCTGGCTTTATTCTTTGGAACCTCGTCTACTTTCTTGTTGTTTTGTACGTATTTTCTCACACTTTCTTCAACGGTCCTTCCCCTTCTTTTTTCTTCCGTGACTCCCTCTTGTTCTTTCCTGATTTCTCCCAGTAACTGGACTTCCAAAGCCCTTCTGTCCATGCCCACAAGTGAACGAAATAAAAATTTTGATGGTGATAATGATGAGGATGACGCTAATCAAAATTGCCCTCGTCATAACAGCTGCCATTTCTTGACCTGTTTGTTGTTGTTGTTGTTGTTGTTGTTGTTGTATGTGTGTGTGTGTGTGTGTGTGGTAGCAGGGATTAAACCCAGGGGCATTCTACTTCTGAGATACAACCCCAGCCCTATTTTATTTTATTTTTTACTTTGAAACAGGGTCTCACTAAGTTGCAGAGGGTCTCGCTAAGTTGCTGAGGCTGGCCTCGAACTTGCAATCCTCCTATCTCAGCCTCCCAAGTACTAGGATTACAGGTGTGCACCACCACGCCCGGCTTCTTGACCTGTTTGATGGATAAACTGAAAGGACTAATCTTAGTTGTGAGCTGACATGTACCAAACACTGACTACATACAGGTTATTCACTTCAAGTCTCTCTTAGGAGACGATGTCCCATAAGCTGGATACGACTAGTGCTGGTCCATTGAATAGGTATGGGCATTAAGTCTTGGAAACTTCAAGTAGCTTTGACTAAGACACACGAGCTTTTAGACAGGATGTGGAATCCTGGGTCAGCCTACAGAGTCCAGGTACCCAGACCCTGTGCTTGGCTGCTTCATACACACAACACACACACCCACGCGCGCATGCACGCACGCACGCACGCACGGTCTAGCACAAACATGTGGAGCTCGAGAGCGTGAACTCAAAACTAGTGCTTTCCTCAGACTAAAGTAAGTCGAGTACGTAAAAGGGGCAAAAACAAACAAACAAACAAACAAACAAACAAACAAGATCATCCTAGCCGGGCGTGGTGGCGCACGCTTATAATCCCTGTACTTTGGGAGGCGGAGACCGGAGGATCCGGGTTCGCGGCCAGTCTCAGCTCTCTCTCTCTCTCTCTCTCTCTCTCTCTGTCTCTCTCTCTGTCTCTCTCTGTCTCTCTCTACTTAGTGAGGCCCTCCGCAACTTCGTGAGACCCGATTTCAAAATAAAGTATAAAAAATAGGGCTGGGAGCGTAGCACGGAGGTAGAACGCCCCTCTGTTCATCCTGCCTCTCTAAATCCCCAAACACCAGCTTTTTAAAATTTGAGTGTAAGCCGGGCGTGGTGGCGCACGCCTATAATCCCAGTACTTGGGAGGCTGAGATGGGAAGGAGCACAGGTTCGAGGACTAGCTCAGCAAATAGTGAGACTCTCATCTACCTTGCGAGACCCTGTTTCACAATAAAAATAAAATAGGGCTAGGGAGGTAGCTCAGAGGTAGAACGCTCCGGGTTCAATCCCCGGTACCACACACATACAAACAACAACAAAATTGAGTGTATGATGATTACAATACATATTACATATATATAAAATAAAATTAAAAAAAAAATATATATATATATATATAACTTCTTGCTCTTTCCACAAGAAATTTTTGTAAATCGAGTCCCATTTTACAGAACAAAAGTAGAAAAACCCCATGAAACGCCAGCGCAGCCCACGCGGGGGTCTTCCTCAGTGAGACTCGCCGCCCTGCATCCTGCGGCTTCACGGAGTTTGTGCGTTGAAGTCCCACGTGCTCGGCTCTTCATAAATCTCTCGTAGGCTCCATGGCTCACTCTTCCTGGCCGTCAGAAGCTCTGGGAGACGTGTGGGGATGCTGCCCTGTTATTTATTTTAGCAAATGAAAAGCTACCCTTGCAGTTTCCCCCTTTCGAGGCCCTCATAATATTTACAGTCAGGCTCTCCAAAGATGTCTCTTCCCTGTAAGTATTTAATTGTAGGTGACACTTAAATGAGCGCTCTAAATAACCCGGAGGATAAAAGATGATCATGAAATTCCAGGGGTCAATAGCTCAGAGGTTGCTTATAGCTCCAATCGCAAGAGGCCAAGAGGCTCTTTCTTTTTAAAAAAATTGACAATTGTTTTTAGTTATTGTTGTGATAAGTTTTTTTAACTTTTTTTTTTTTTTGGTACTGGGCATTGAACCCAGGAACCTTTGAGCTACACCCCCAGTCCTATTTTATTTACTTTGAAACAGAGTCTTGCTAGGTTGCTGAGAGTCTCACTACATTGCTGAGGTTTTCCTCCGACCTGTGATCCTCCTGTCTCAGCCTCCCAAGTATAGGATTACAGGCGTGCACCACCATGCCTGGCATTTTACATATTTATGGGTTTATTTTTTATGTGGGAAATTTTAAAACCAACCTTTGTTGGTTTTAAACACCAAGTTTGGCAAGCTGTCTGGCTATCTGATTTGAAGTTCTTCTAAATGAGAAATCAGATGAGACTATCGTCATTTTTTATTGTCTTTAGCATTAATTCTTTATTAGTATTGGCTGGGGATAGTCAACAGGTGGAATAGAAAAAAGAATATCAAATATACAGTGAGCTTGCTTCACTGTATTACTTATATAACAGAATTAAACTTTTTTTTTTGCGGTACTGGGGATTGAACGCAGGGGCGTTCTACCTCCGCGCTACGCCCCTGGCCCTATTTTTTATACTTTATTTTGAAACCGGGTCTCACGAAGTTACGGAGGGCCTCACTAAGGAGAGAGAGAGAGAGAGAGAGAGAGAAAGAGAGAGAGAGAGAGAGAGAGAGAGACAGGGAGAGAGAGAACGAGAGAGCTGAGGCTGGCCGCGAACCCGGATCCTCCGGTCTCTGCCTCCCAAAGTACTGGGATTACAAGCATGCGCCACCACGCCCGGCAGAATTAAACTCTTAATGACATTAAGTCCTCTTTGAACACCAAACTTGAAATTTCTGTGCCTTGGCCCTATAAAGTAAACATAGGAAAGTGTTTACATCCAGGAGCTATTGTGAAGATTAAAAAAAATGATACTAAGTAGCTGGAGCAAAGCTTTATGCCTATATTTCTTCTTTTTCTTCTCTCCCCAGAGACAGGCACCATTAAGAATCGGGTGTGTATATTTTCCATTATTTATAGTTTTTTATTCATGTGTTATGTAGCTAGGAGCATTATTATTCTTTTGTGTATGTTTAACAATTTTTTGTATAAATAGTTTCACCTACATTTTGCAAATATTTTTATACTGTCTGTTTGGAACCACACCCAAGTAGTAGGTAGGTAGGTCGGCAGGGAGAGGAAAAGAGAAAGAACAAATTTTTATAAAGAATAGGTAGAACTAATTCCTATTCATATTCCTTCTAATATTCTACTGTAAGAAATGTATATTTTTACTAATTTGTCAGTTCTTCTGTAAATAGACATTTAGCGTGTTTTAAATGTTTCACTAGTACACACAAATCTTGTATTGACTATTCTTGGAAGTTTTTATAATTGCCACCTAAGTAATTTATGGAGAGAAAACGAGTTGTGAGAATTCTACTGCACTTAGCGAGGGAATCGGTTGAGAAAAAAAAATGAACATTATTGAAACAGCTAATATTTCCTGCTTTGAGCATTCCTATTGCCTTCACATCCATGCCTCCCTACCCAAACTGGCTGGCTCGTGTGCACCTAGTAGGCCCTTGTCAAGTGGCCACGGGAAGTAAGTGAATTGCAAATAAAACATCATGAGTCCCCATGAAGAGTGTGTGCCACAGCCCTCAACATGGTGTAAATCTGAAGTCCTTCAAGAAAAAATGTCAGTAGCCACCTTGGGGTGGGACAGGGAAGAGAGGCCAAGGAAAAAGAAAAGCTTGAATAACATTTTTTAGAGTGGTGTTTGTTCCCCGCGTTTGTAATGGCTTGTGGGAAGAGCAGACTGCGTGGGGTGTTAACTGTGCACGGACGGGTGGGGCCAGGGAGGGGAGGGTCCCTGGATTTTGCTTGTGTTACAGGGTGAATCATTAACAATAGTCATTCTTGCCATTTGGCATTTTAAGTGGCTAAATTTTAGTTTGCTGCACATTAGGAAACATGTACTGAGCCATATTGCTAGGTCCAGGGTGGGCGGGGGAGGGTGGGGAAGAAATAGAAATAAAATAGATCCTGAATATAAGAAAAATCCTTGTGATTGTGTCCCCGCACTGTGCTGGGAACTGGGGTGTTAGTGTGCGTTCCCTGTGCACACCGGGTTTCTGTGATCCATGTGTGAGCTGACTAGGCTGTGTGCCTGTTGTGAGTGTGGATGTGTGTTGTGGGTCTGTCTCGTTGAGGGTACAAGTTGTGAATTGTGTGTGTTACATGTGTTGTGGTGTGTGCTTCCTGTGCGGCTGGATTAGGTATGTTGTGTGTGGTGGTGTGTGTGGCGGGGCCTTACCAAACACGAGCCTTTATTGGAGGTGAATTCTGTGTTTGTGGTGGACCCTGTACGTGCAGATGTTCTTGGCAAGGCTAAGCTTTAATGGAACCAGGACAAGGCCCTTCGGGATTTCCCCGTGAACATGGACCCATCGTCACAAAACTCTTCCCTAAGGGTGCCCTTGTGGGACACACCCTGCTCTCCTGGCGATGACTCTGGGTAAGAGAAAAACAGAACCAGTTACCTAGGCTGGCCCCTGCTCGGGAAATGAGTGTTAGGATGGGAAATGTATAAGCAACAGATAGTTCCAGAAAGCAAGCCCTCCGCCCTATTGTAACTTCTGTTTCCTTGTCTCTCTTCCTCCCCAGACTACCCGTTATATCATGTCAAGGGTGGATCTTACAATTCTGTCCGCAGTACCTGGAGCACAGGGTGCGTGTTGGTTGAATGTATGAATTGCATGTATGAATGAATGCTTATCCATAGTTCCTGCAGCCTTCGGAACATCCAGCCACCCAGGTCGTTTCTGCCCACAGGGCTGCAGAGAACAGGTTCTTAACAATGTTATTAAAGGGATAAATGAACACACGCACATTACACACCCGGACGTTTGCTTATCTCAGAAGCAGGCTAGCAATCGTAAGAAGGTAGGTCCCCAGTGGGGTCTTTATTCTTCCTCTGTGGGTCCCATAGGAACACCTCGCCTGTTGTCCCTTTGGTTTAATTATTGTGCTTTAAGATCAGCGTGGCAGCCCTTCTGTTTACTGTCAAACGGCAGCAGCAAAATGGAGAAATAAAAAAAAAAGAAAGAAAGAGGAAGGAAAAAATTCTTTAGAATCCAGGTACAGGAATTTCCCCACAGATATTTTTATTTCTTTAAGAGAGGTGAGAGGAAGGTAGAAAAGTTGGGGGAATGAGTTTCTAAACTTGCCAAGCGTATAAACCAGCAGAACTGTGTTGCAGCGTCCATAAATGTTTAATAAGTTTTATCATCTTGTGACTAAGGTTAAACAAATGTGAGTCCTTTGAGGAATTATTTACTGGAAGCAAAGTTATAGCGTCAACATCTGTGTTTCCAATCACTTAGATGAGGAATAGATCAAATAAATCATGAGCAAGTTCCACGGAATAACTTCTATATTATCATCTCTGGAGAAGAATAATGTAAGGAATTCTTTTAGGTACCCTTTCTATTGGAATTTAGATTTTTTTTTTGGTTAGAGTTCTCTCTCTCTTATTCATTTTTATTCATTTCATTATCTTCAGAGAATAACTCTTTGCTTTTTTTTTTTTTTGTGGAAGTTACCATACAGGCATCCACTCTAGAAAGACTTAAGAGATTTCTCCCAGGGAATCTAGTTGTTCCAGCCAACATTGTCATTGGGGAATGGGTTAACAGTTCCAGTATATAGCATCCATATAATTTAACCTCATAAATTTATTTTTTTCGCAGTGATGTAATGGGGAGACTGACCTGGAGTTTGTAAATGTTCCCTGCTCACGGCATTCCCCGGGGCCTCATAACATTCTAGACCGTGTGTTTTATGTGCCCTGATTAAAATATAACGTATTCCTGCATTTCCTGTGGAGTGACCTGTTAGTACTCCTAGCAGAACATTTCAGGAACAAGGCGATGTTTTCGAATGTGTAATAATGTACTATGTGAGGGTTGTTTTTTTTTCTTTCTTTCTTT
The DNA here is from genome assembly GCA_004027185.1 of Glis glis. Classification (NCBI taxonomy): domain Eukaryota; kingdom Metazoa; phylum Chordata; class Mammalia; order Rodentia; family Gliridae; genus Glis; species Glis glis. The sequence continues at coordinate 33,698 of PVJS01015486.1, forward strand.
TTCTTTTTTTAAACCATGATCTGATTTTGCATTTTAGACTCCAGTCCTCAGAACACCCACTCCACGGTAGAAGTTTTGCAATTTGGTTAACGTTTGAGTCTACCATTACGCTCTGACCAATAAAATAAATAAGAACCCTTGTTCGTAGCTCTAGTAAAAGTTTTCGGGCACATGCCTTAAACTGCTGTCCTGCCGTGGAAAGAAGGAATCAGAAGTGTTAATAGGGAGCTCCCCCCCCAAGATAAAACAGTGGCCATGGAAACTTCCAACCTTCTTTGTTAAAAGAAAAGAATGTTTTAAATGAAATCGAGGGGAAGGGCTTCCTATAGCTTTCTCAATCATAAAAACAACAGCTGGGACATGTCATGCAGTCAGCAAACCAATTTGGGGATTGAGATGTTTTAATTTCCTATGAGAGAAACACATGGTAGAAATAAAAAGGAAGCCCTTGGCTTCCCGAAGTGCACAGGGAAGTCTGCGGGGTGAGGCCTTGAATTTGAAGCTTGCCGGGCTGACGTCGATGCTACGTGCCGAATCTTCCCGGGTATACCATCTTGTTCCAAGGATAAGGGGAGAGAGGCTTGGAAACTTCGAGAGGGAAGGAAGTGTGGACAGAAGGAATTAGTGGAAGATGAATTCCCGGAAGGGAGTGTGTGTCTTGGAGAGGCATTTTTAAATGACTATTCATTCAACAGCTATTTCTTAATTTTTATAGTTTTCATGACCCTGTGCTGTGTGCTGGGGCTATAAGAATAGACAAGGCACAGCCCTGGTTTTCAGAGTTTAGCAACGCAGTGCTTAGAATAAAACCAGGCACCCAGCAGGGGTCAGGGAGTGCTGGATGGAAGGGTGGATGGGAGGATGGATGGATGGAAGGAAGGAAGGATGGATGGATGAATGGATGGATGGATGGATGGATGGTTGGTTGGTTGGATGGATGGATGGATGGATGGATCGATGGTTGGTTGGATGGATGGATGAAGATAATCCCTGACTCCCTGGGAACTCAGACTCTTTAGCTGGCATATTTGTTTGTTTTGGGGTCTCATCATTGATTTTCATCCTGGGTGGTTACTGCTATCTATATTACCCATAGATCCCTGAGTTCCCTTCCAATTTATCGATCCTGAAGCCAGGCTCCCTCTCCCCTGCACTCTAGCCCTTAGTCAACTCCATGAGCACCAATGTACTGTAAAATTCCCCAGCTCAGCCCCTGCCTGGCCTCTCTGAGACTTTTCTGTTACTCACTGCAGGGGGAAAATGGGGCTTCTATGGGGCCTCTGGGCCTTCCTTTCCTCCACTCTGCTCCCCGAAACTACCATAGTCAGACACGCCAACATTTCTCGAACATCCATTCTGTGCCAGACGCCTCCTGTGCACCTGATCTCATTTCCTCTTCCTCTCATCCCTCTTTTCCATGTAAGAAAACGGAGGCACAAAGCTATGAAGTCACTTGCTCCCCTGGTAAGATACAGAGTGGAGTTACAATTTAAGGCTGGGTGTGTTGGACCCCAAAGTCACACTTTGTACATAACCTCAGCACCTCTAGAAGCCAAGTTTTTTTATCTTAATCCTACTGTAGCGTATGATAAACGTATCCATCATCTGAGGGACTCAGTAGAGCCCCGGCTTCGGCAGCTGTGGATGCAGAGAACCAGGGATGGGTTGCCACGAGCTGTCTCTTTTGGACTCTGTTTTGTTTCCTTCTGGGTCCGAATCTCTACCTGTGGTGGGTGCATGGTCAACCTAGGACTATCTCCTATCCGGCTTAGCAACTTCCTTCCAGGAAGCCCCAGCAAATGTCCTGGGGTTTACCTCGGCCTCTGTGAGTTTGCGCCACCCTCCCTGACCTGGACACTGGCCTCTCATTGCCTTGCCTCCACCACCTTAGGAGGTAGGAGCGGCTGGAGTCCACTGCCCAAGCACAACCAAGATGACATTCCCAAAGGAAGGAGGATGGGTTTGGGGCTAGTGAAGTTCACCACCTTATATGACCTATTCCGTAGGGTTACCATCAAGGGCTTTGAAGTCAGACAGACTGAGTCAAATCCAGGTTATTATTAATTTCCCGTCTGACCTTAGACAAATGATTTAACCTACTAAGCACTAGTCTCTTACTTTAAAAACATCCCTACTTATGATATGCGGTCACCATTATACAGAATGTGACTATAGGGTGCTGGACGCATGCTTGGCACATAATAGTTGCTCAGTGAGCATTAATGTGGTAGTTTGAGGGCTACTAGAACAGTACATGGATGTCTTTGGATAAAGAGAATATTCTTTTGATGTCTTTATGCTTTGGGGCATACGTTCGACACACAATTGTATTAACCAGCTTTTTCATCACCGTGACAAGAACAATTTAGAGGAGGAAAAGTTTATTTGGCTCACGGTTTCAGAGGTCAGTCCATAGTCGGCCAGTTCCAAGGCAGAACATCACAGCAGGGCTCGAAGGAGGAAAAGCCGCTCAACTCACATCGGACGGAAGCAGAGAGAGCGAGAGAAGAGGGAGCCAGGGACAGATAAAAGTCCTCAAGACCCGGCCCCAGTGACCCACCTCCTCCAGCATGTCCCCCTCTGAACCTTGCTACATTGTCAACACAGGAGTGTTTCTGGAGAATATACAATATCCAAATCGTAACAACAGACCTGTAGAAGTGGAAGTGGGGTGAAATATAGGTCTCAAAATAAGTCAACAGGATTCAAAAAACCACATTCTTTTTTTTTTTTTTGTACTGGGGATTGAACCTAGGTGCCTTCTACCTCCAAGCCACACCCCCATCCCTTTTTATTTATTTATTTTTTATTTTTTGCGGTACCAGGGATTGAACCCAGGGGCATTCTACCTCTGAGCTCCACCCCCAGCCCTATTTTTTATTCTTTATTTTGAAACAGGGTCTCACTAAGTTGCGGAGGGCCTCACTTAAGTAGCTGAGGCTGGCCACGAACCCAGATCCTCCTGTCTCAGCCTCCCAAGTACTGGGATTACAAGCGTGCACCACCACACCTGGCTCCTTTTTATTTTATTTTTTGAGACAGGGTCTCACTAAGTTGCTGAGGGCCTCCCAAAATTGCTGAGGCTGGCCTTGAACCTGCAATCATCCTGTCTCAGCCTCTCAAGTACTGGATTCTCCACACCTGGCTGAAATCACCGCATTCTGAGACTAGCCTACTGCCGCGCCTCTGTTTTGGAGGGCCCGAAGTTCTTCCCAACTTTCATTCCCTTTCAGGTTTTGATTTATTTATCAATTAGGCAAAATGGGAATTGACAAGGCTGAAATGATAAAGATGCGCATGATTTAAAAAAATGTTTTTGTAAGTCAGGAATGAAAAATGTGGTGAGGTTGAGCAGGAGACAGATGAGAGCGACAGAGTCAGCTGGGGTAGGGAAGGTGGAGCTGGTCTCCACCAGCGGGAGCTGGTCTGATTTTTCCTATGTTATTTGGGGCTTTTCAGAGACTAACCAGCTGGATGGAAATTTGTTTTCTTTTGGAAAGACTCACGCATTCAAGGTGTAGAGGAGCTGTGTGTGTGTGTGTGTGTGTGTGTGTGTGTGTGTGTATTCTACTACATCATGGTATTTCAAGGCTGTGAAGGAAATAACTTGTTCATGTGTGTGTATGTGTGTATGTGTGTGTATGTAGTTTGTTCTACTGCATAATGGTATTTCAAGGCTATTTGTGAAGGAAATGATGTGTGTGTGTGTGTGTGTGTGTGTGTGACTACCTGCAACACGCATGTGGCCATGGCTGAATTATGTGTGTCTCCGGGGCCATGCGCCCAAGCTGCTGTTGATTTAGTCCCATGCGTATATAATACTCTGTAGAAACCATTCCTGGTCAGTTGCTCCTCACTTACTTCATTATAGAAGCTGCTGGAAAAGGTAATTATGCCTAATAGGAGCCACCTCTGATTTAAAGCTGTGGAGGTGAGGAATGAAATTGAGCTGCAAGCCTGGGGTGGCGTGCAACCTTTGTTGGGGGATATTTATCAAGAGCGGCCAGGTTGCTTACAAGGGCAGTGTTTCTTGGGCACATCTTTGTCACCCAGATGGTCTTAGAAAAGCTTCACTGGACCCGGGAGAGGTGCACCGAAGACTTCATGCAAGCAGCTGCTTCTCTCAATCTGCCCTCCAAAATGTCACAGGAGGGGAGCTTAGCGCCCAGGGTCACTATCAAGGCTCAGCCCCTTCCGTGTGGGCTCAGCTTCACCCTGCTTGCTGGCTTCTGACTAGTCCCGTCTACACTCTCAACTCAATAGGGATGGGTCTGCAGTCCTGAGATTTTGAGTCTGGGTCTTAGCTTAGGCATCAGCAGCAACAACAGAAGCAGAACCAGTTCCTTAATCCTCGAATGATTGAATCTGAGATGAATTAGGGTTTGTAAGATTTCATTTCAATCCCATATGTGATTATTATTGCATTTCAAAGATCACCTGTATAGGTCTGTGTGTGTACATGTAGACCTATATACATACATTTTTTTTTCTTTTTAGCAAGCCTCAGTGGATTCTTTTTTAAAAAAAAAATATACATGGACTGGGCGTGGTGGTGCACGCCTGTAATCCCAGTACTTAGGAGGCTGAGACAGGAGGATCTCAGGTTCACAGCCAGCCTCAGCAACTTAGCGAGGCCCTCAGCAACTGAGTGAGATGCTGTTTCAGAATAAAAAATAAATAGAGCTGGGGGTGTAGCTCAGAGGTAGCATGCCCCTGGGTTCAATCCCCAGCACCACAAAAAAGAAAAAAATAGAATAATAATAATAAATAATAAATAATAAATAATAATTATTATTATTCATGGCACATGGGGCTGCCTCCTGACTATGCCCAGAGTTCCCAATCGCAGCCCCCAAGCAAGGGACTTTCCACTGGGCAGAGGTGTCTGTGGAAGGCGACATCACAGAACTGGAGCCGACGTGAATGCTGGTAGATGAAGTCACTAGGACAGAGCAGCAAGTTCAGCAGAATGCTAGTGACTTCCGAAGAATTCGCCCGGCTCCAGGCAGAAGGCCTTGCTCTGTGATAGCTGCAAGATGGATTCATAAAGTCCAGAGGGGTCCCGGGGAGATCGCTTTGCCTCAGCAACTTAGTGAGACCCTGTTTTAAAATGAGAAACAGAAGCCGGGCGTGGTGGTGCACGCTTGTAATCCCAGTACTTTGGAAGGCGGAAACCAGAGGATCCGGGTTCGCGGCCAGCCTCAGCTCTCTCTCTCTCTCTCTCTCTCTCTCTCTCTC
>PVJS01015487.1:0-38831 GCA_004027185.1 Glis glis
TGAGTCTTTTATATCCTCACACTGTATCCTTATGTTTTATATGTGGCTCTGATGAACAACAAATGACTGAGTTTTTCTTTAAACAGGTAATTTACCTCATTTATATTAAATGAATTTACTCTTATGTATGGGTTTAAACCTATCTTACTACATGCTGTCTGTCATGCTGATTCTATGTTCCTTTCCCCTCCCTCTCATCTTGCCTTCTGTTTAATTGATTATTTTTGGCAGTTCCAATTTTTCCTCTATATCAGTTTAGAGGCACTCTGTTTTATATATTGGTTCCATGATTATACTTAAACATTCATCTTTAGCTCATTAAAATATAATATTGATTGATATATTTGTTTCCACCATGAAAATGCAAAGAACATAGAACACTTTATCTCTATTTACTATCCCTCCTGATATATATTGTTTTCTTATATTTTATTTTGTATTTTATGTGATATAATGGTTTTTATTAGTGTATTGTAATTGCACAAAGCAGTGAGAGTCATACCAATACATTCATATATGCAAAAATTTTATATACCATGTACTACACAAAGTTTTGAAATACACACACACACACACACACACACACACACACGCACACACACATTATGAAATGGCTAAATAAAGTTAATAAATATATGAATTGCCCCTCATTATCTTTTGTGGTGAGAACTCAAAAGCTATGCACAGCATTTTTCAAGAATATAATATATTGCTTTAATTATAGTCACCATGTTGCCCAATAAATCTCTTAGATTTATTGTGTCTACTGAACTGAAGTTTTGTAACCTTTGGGGAACACCTTCTCAATTCCTGTTGGAAGACTACTACTGAAATCTCCTATCTCATCATCTTATTCCACTCCTTTCTCTGTTTCCATGTATTTTAATTATATATATAAAAGAGAATATGTTAAAGATGCATGTTTTGAGTGTATACATATGAGTGTTTAGAGATATAGATACCTTCTATAAAATTATCAATATATTGTATTCAGTTTTTATTCAAATATGCCATTTTTGTTTCATCTGCCCTTTTTCTGGCTTATACTTCTTTTTTTTTGCGGTACCGGGGATTGAACCCAGGGGCGTTCTACTTCTGCGCTACACCCCCGGCCCTATTTTTTTTTTTATACTTTATTTTGAAACCGGGTCTCACGAGGTTGCAGAGGGCCTCTCTAAGTAGAGAGAGAGAGAGAGAGAGAGAGAGAGAGAGAGAGAGACAGCGAGCTGAGGCTGGCCACGAACCCCGATCCTCCCGTCTCCGCCTCCCAAAGTACTGGGATTACAAGCGTGCGCCACCACACCCGGCTTGGCTTATACTTCTGATCTTCCTCCTGGTATAACTTCTCTTCTGCTCAGTTACATATTTAGAAATTCTGTTAGACTAGATAAAGATAAATTCTCTCGTGTTTTATCATCTTAAAATGTGTTTCTTTTTCCTTCATTCATGAGAAATGTTTGCACTGGGTACAAATTTATAGATTGGCATTTACTTCCTTTTGATACATTGGAGACATCTTTCCACTGCTTCCTGCTTCGTGTAACTTTTGAGTTGTCAGCTCTGGGCTGAGGTATTGCCCATGCAAAAATAATTTATCTGGCTGATTAGAAGACTTGTCTCTTTGTCATTGGATTTCCAAAGTTTTACCATGCTGTTCTCAACTATTTATTTCTTTCATTTTTTGTACTTTGTATTTTTTGGACTCTAGGATCTCTGGATTGATGGTGTTTTTATGTATCAGTTTTAAAATATACAATCAAACATTGCCTCCATTCTGTTGTCTATCTCCTTGCCTTCTGGGGATTTATATAAATGTATATTGGAATTTGTCACTATAGGTTCTGAGTTTTCTTCTTTCTTTCTTTCTTTGTCTTTTTATTTATTTATTTATTTATTTATTTATTTATTTATTGGTACTGGGAATTGAACCCAGGAGCATTCTGCCTCTGAGTTAAACCCTTCTATTTTTTATTTTGAAACAGGATCTTACTAGGTTGCTGAGAGTCTCGTTAAGTTACCATGCACTTGTCCCAAATCTGTCATCCTCCTGTCTCAGCCTCCCAAGTATGGGATTACAGGCATGGCCCATTGTACCTGGCCTTTTTCTTCTTAATTTATGCTTGATAGTACTGTTTACCTATTTTCTAATTCACTAAATCTCTCTCCACATGATTCAATTTGCTGAAAACTCATTTATTGAATCACTAATTATCTTATTATATGTATATGATATATATATATATATATATATATATATATATATCTAGTCCTACAATTTATAGTTTGCTCTTTTAGTTAAACTACGTTACTTTTAATAGTTTTCAATACTCTCCTAAGATTTTCATGCTTGGATTTTATCTTTTGGAACATATAAGTATAGTTGTTTGACACTATATTGACAATTCCAATACTAGAAATTCTAATACCAGAAATTCTTGTAGGTCTATTTACATTGTTTATTATTTCTGCTGGTACTTACATATGGAGTTTTACTTCCTTTTATATTTGTCTATCTTTGACTATGTACTACATATTTATTTGAAAATAACTGTAAAAGTAATTTTACATCAAGGACATGGTTGTCTGTTTCCATAGAAAGTTGAAATTTTCCTTTGCCATGTACTTTGAAAACTAGAAGTCTGGGACCACCCTGAAGAATGAAGTTTAAGGTTTGAAATTTCTCAAACTATACAAATGATCAATGAAAAGAGTAATTTACTTATAGGACACCTTTAAGTCCCAGCTTTGAGTTTGTTGTTTTACCAGAGTTCCAAAATTTCACAGGCCCAGGACTTTATTTCTGCATGACTGCAAAAAACAAAACACATCTACCTATCTCTGTTGGATTTTCAAATATTCCAAGGGAAAACATAGTTTTGTATCACTCAGGATCCAGTTAAGATATAAACCACACCAATGATTTTAACAGAAAATTTATGTGAAGAATTGTTAACTGAGTAGAAAGAACTGAAAAGGCAAAATGGACGCAAGTATATAGTGGTAGGTAGAAATCAGCAGACTTTGGGTAAAGCAAATTACCTTCCATTATATTGGTGGGGTTCCATCTGATCAGTTGATAGCTTGAAGATAAAAAAAGACTGAAGAAAAAGACTGAGAAGGAATTCTGCCTCCAGACTGAGGCACAAAATCAATTCTTGAGGTACAATTTCCTGCAGCCACCCTTTCAGAGTTCGGACTAGCTTTCCCCACAATTGTATAAGCCAGTTTCTTCAATTGTGTGTGTGTGTGTGTGTGTGTGTGTGACTAGACTGTGACGTTTGAGGAGAGGTATTATTTCTTTCTTCTCTGGTATCTACTGCAATGCTGCAGTGTAGACAGAGTTCAATAAACATTTGCCAAACAAACTAATAAATGATAACTATGATAATGCCTGAGCATTTAACCAGTAAGACATAATGAAGATACTATCTTCTAACATGGGAATGATAAAGAGAACAAAGAAAAATAGATGATTCCATGTGATATTTACATATGTACCTGTGATTATGTGTGTATGCATATCTATTTTTATGTAAAAATATAAATATCTATACATGGATCAGTGGACAGATGGATGGAAGTTAGGATGAGAGAAAATGAAGGGGAAAAGGAAGAATTTTGAAAACTAAGTAAGCTTTTCCATTCTGTAGATACACTGTTTTTATTTTTGGGGGGGTGGTACTGGGGATTGAACCCAGGGGGTTGGTTCTACCTCTGGCCTATAGCCCCAACCCTTTTAATTCTTTTTATGTTGCAATAGGGTTTTACTGTGTTGCTGAGGCTGGTCTCAAATCTACCATTCTTCTCTCTCAGCCTCCCAAGTACTGGGATTACAAGCTAGGCCACCAGCCCAGATAGATACAATATATGTGTACTACTCCTTGCCATTACTTAGGCAGAAAGTAGAATGTAGTTTATTTGCTGCCCTCTGAAGGAGGGTATGTATTTGCTTAGAACACAGAGTTGAAATGTTGGCATTAAGTCTCACTGAGAGACTTAATGAGACTCTTAAAGCTCACTGGGGAAGCAACATTAAAAGTAGAGGTTTTAATTGAAGATTGAGATTTTTCTGAAACAAAGGACTTTTTTGAGTTTAAACTCAAAGCAAAAAGTTGAAACTAATGAAAAAAGCATGAAGATCATAAAGAAAACATGGAGTGAGGAGATGAAATCACACCTGGCATGCACAAGCATACATACTCACTCAGCCAGTGTACAAAGTCCCTACCAGGATAGACACAGAAGGCAAGGTTACCCCCTTCCCCACCCCAGGACAAAGCAGAAACCACAATGTGCTATTGTTAGTGCTTGAAACCTAAGAGAATTTTCTTTGCTGCATGTTGAACTTGCTTGAGATGAATGGCCTTGTTACTCCCCTTATTTTCTCATTTTCAGATGGTGCCATCCATCCTAGGCATATCCTACCAGTGTTCTGTAAGCAGTGCTTATCCTCTAGTTTCACAAGTCTGTAGGTGAAAAGCAATTTTATTCCATGATGAACCACACTCAGAGTTTTACACATACCTGGTTTGATGATTAGATGATTCAGTTTGAAAACAAAATGTTGAGGTGATATTTAAACGAAATGTAGAATTAATGCTGGAATGGCTCAATACTTTGGGGTGGGTGTTGGAATTGGGTGAATATATTTTGCAAGTAGGATAGATGTGAATTTGGGAGGCCAAGAATGGACTGTGCTTGATCAAATAGTGTCCCCCAAAATTTCATGTCTACCCAGATCCTCAGAATGTGACTTTATTTGGATATGGAGTTTTTGCAGATATAAATAGATAAAATGACTCCACACTGGATTAACATGGGCCTAAATCTGATATTACTGTAATGTCCTTATGAAAGGAGGAGAGACAGAGAAACACAGGGAAGATGGCTATGTAAAAATGGAGGCAGAAATGGGAGGGACTTACTCGAAAGACAAGAAATGCCAAGTATCTCTGACAACCACCAAAAGCTAAAAAGGGGCAGGGAAGGATTATTCCCTAGAGCCTTAATCAGCCCTGCAAACAGCTTGATTTCAAATTTAGAATGTGCTAGAATAAAATTCTGTTGTTTAAGTCATAAAGTTCCTGATAATTTATCATGCAGCCCTAGGAAACTGATATAGCTACTAAATGCATATAGGCTTTTGTATGAGCGTAGTTTTCATTTTTCTTGTGTAAATATTTAAGCCTGGGATTGCTGGGTTGTGTGTTTAACTTTATAAAACAACAGGCACTCTGTTTTTCAAAGAGGGTATACTCTTTTACATTCCTGCCAGCTTTGTATGAGAGTCTGTTTCTCCACTTCCTTTCCAATACTTGTTATTTTAGTCATTTTAATTTTAGCCATTTAAATGGATGTGTATCGATATCCCATTGTGATTTCAATTTGCATCTCTGTGAGGACTAATGATGTTGAACATATTTTCATATGCTTATTTGATATTTGCATATTTCTGGTTAAGTACTTAATCAAATATTTTCTTCATTTTTAAAAAAATAGGTTGTTTTCTTAATGTAGTTTTGTAAATGCTCTTTATGTTTTCAGAATACAAGTCCTTTGGTGGGGTGTGGTGGCACGCACTTGTAATCTCAGTACTTGGGAGTCTGAGACAGGAGGATCTCCTCAGGTTCCCGGCCAGCCTCAGCAACTTAGTGAGGCCCTCTGCAACTTAGTGAGAGCCTGTTTCAAAATAAAGAATAAAATAGGGCTGGGGGTGTAGCTCAGAGGTAGAACGCCCCTGGGTTCAATCCCCAGTACCCCCCCACACACACACACACACAAATAGGCGCCAAGATGGCGACAGAGGGAAACAGCATGTCTCAGGTTCTCTGTGACTTAGAACTCGACCATCATGAAGACAGCTTCTTGACAATGGAAGAAAAGAAGTGAAAAACACAATAAAGCAACGAAAAATTGAAACAAGGCGAAATCAGACCCAGAAGACAGAGCAGAAGCTGGCTGAGCTCCACGCGGCTCACCCTGGAACCGCAGTAGCGGCTGTGCAGCGGCGGAGGCACCATCTCGGCTAAGTCGTGCTGCTGATAAACCGAGACACTGTGGCTCCTAGAGGCCGCTCACAGAAACCAACGACGTGTGAGGCCAGGGACTGCTGTTCATCAGCGAAAGCGGTCGGACCTTGCTCCAGGCGCATCAGTGACCCAAGGTCCGGGCGCCTGACCAGATCTCTGAGGAGGAGACTGAGCTCACCTCTTCCTCCAGGAATCCAGTGCTCCAGACTGAGTTAACGAGCAGAGCATCCCAGCAGGAGACCACCCAGCGAGACCACAGGGACTCGCATGACAAGCTACAGGCGCCCAGGGTCTGAGACTTTGCGGTACGTCCCTGTAGAGGGCGGGTGGGGGCGGCGGTCAGGCACAGTAGAGAAGTGGATTAAAAGCCCGCACAGCATTCCCAGGAGAGACCTTCAGTCTGCAGATCCTCAGCACCCTTGCAGGGTCTTTGGGGTCCGGTGTCGAGGGAGAAATAACACAGCCAACAGAATTACAAGTTTGGAAACTGATAGACTCGAGTCTGGTGGGGTTCGGGGGCTGCAAGCACCAGAGCAGGGGGCCAGCAAGAGCAGCGGAGATGCTTCTGGGACTGAAAAACTGACTCACCCAAGATCTAGGCCTGGAACTGTGTAGCCTTTCCCTGCCAGAGATTGGGCCTTGGGTGGAGAGCGGCTACAGTGCTACCTAGGCCAGGCTGCAGGTCTGGAGACCAAGGGTGCGCCAGCGTTACACTTGTTCGCAAATACAGACTGGGAACTCAACACTCCCTCTGCAAGCTGAGTTTATGCTTGGCATGCATGTATACTAGTGACTGACAAAACCTCATGAGATCATAACAAGTGGGTCAGGAGTGAGGTCCCAGGGGCCATCAAAGCTCAGTGAGCTGGGCCACAAGTTCAAAACATAGCAATTGCTGGCTTTGCTGAGCCAAAGCTCCCTGGCCACAGAGGCCTGAGGTCAGTGCTCTGCAGTATTATGGGCTCACAATCAACAGAGAGTGGTAGTGGTTCTGGGGAACCAAACTCCAACGAGCAGGCCACAGGTTTTCAACAGAACATCATAGTCTCCGGCCCTGTGGAGATGGAGCTGGGGGAGCAGGATGACCTGTAGTCAATAAGAGACTCCTGATTGCCTGCGCTTGGAACTACATCTACTTAGAGAGGCCCTGGGGGACAAACTCAAAAGTTAGCCTAAACGAGTCAGACTGGTGGAGGCAAATACCACCAATATAGACCTTACTATAAAGGAATAAAAAATAGACACAGGACCCACAAGCAAAGAGGAAGATGCCAAGACAACAGAAACACAAAACTGAGAACACTGGAAATATGAGAATGAGGAACAGCGAGGAAACAATAATAAATTTTCACAATTCAACAACAAGGGAGATTACCAATACTGATCTACAGGAAATGCAAGATGGAGAATTCCGAATTCTGATCTATAATATGATGAAAAGCCTCAAAGAAAGTATACAGGAAGTGAAGGAGGAAATTGAGGCACTCAGAAAGAACCAGAAAGAAGCTTTGAACAAAATGAAGGAGTCAATAAATAAATTAAAGACCGCAATAGAAACCAACTCTGGCAGGCTAGAGCACATGGAAAGCAGAGTATCACTCTTGGAAGACAGTTCATTCAAAACAGAAAACACAGGTATTAATATAGAGAAGACAATACAACACAACTTGAACATCCAACAAATATGGAACAATATGAAATGCCCTAACCTATGCATAAAAGGCATTGAAGAAGGGCTGGAAGCACAGACCAAGGGTACCATAAAACTCTTCAGAGAAATTATTTCAGAGAATTATCCAAACATAAAAAAAAGACTTAGGCATTCACATACAGGAGACATACAGAACACCATTACAACAAGACCAAAGAAGGACCTCCTCACGCCACATAATAATCAAAATGAACAACGTAGAGGCCAAGGAAAGAATCTTAAAAGCAGTGAGAACAAAAGAACAGGTGACATACTGGGGCAAAACAATAAAAATCACTCCAGACTTCTCAACCCAAGTCATGAATGCCAGGAGGGACTTGTATGAAGAACTCAGGATCCTGGAAGAAAACAACTTTCAACCAAAAGTGATACATCCAGCAGAGGTATCATTCAAAATTTATAGAGAAATAAAAAATGTTCCAAGACAAACAGAAACTTAAAGAATTCATGACTACCAAGCCAGCACTAGTGAAAATACTAAAAGAAATAAAACACAAAGAAAAAAAAGAAGCAAATTCCAGAACCAGAGAAGAGGTGAACTCTACCAAGTGAGCAACTAAGTAAGGAGAAACACCACAGGTTCAACACTCCAACATATTGGCATAGGCAGAAACTTCCTCAACAAGACCACCAAAGCCCTGGAAATTAAAACAAGAATTAATAAATGGGATAGCATTAAACTAAAAAGTTTCACCGGGCGTGGTAGCGCACGCTTGTAATCCCAGTACTTTGGGAGGCGGAGACCGGAGGATCCAGGTTCGCCTCAGCTCTCTCTCTCTCTCTCTCTCTCTCTCCCTGTCTCTCTCTCTCTCTACCTAGTGAGGCCCTCCGCAACTTCGTGAGACCCGGTTTTAAAATAAAGTATAAAAAAAATAGGGCCGGGGGTATAGCGCGGAGGTAGAACGCCCCTGGGTTCAATCCCCAGTACTGCAAAAAAAAAAAAAAAAAAACTAAAAAGTTTCTGCACATCAAAGGAAACCATCAAGAGTCTAAAGAGAAGGCCTACAGACTGAGAGAAGATCTTTGCAAGCTATCCCTCCAACAGAGGAATAATATCCAGAATATACAAAGAACTTAAAAGACTCTACACTAAAAAAATAACTCAATCAAGAAATGGGCAAATGAAATGAATAGACACTTCACAAAAGAAGAGATATATATGGCCAATAGATACATGAAACAATGTTTAACATCATTAGCAATCAGGGAAATGCAAATTAAAACTATCCCAAGATTCCATCTAACCCAATCAGAATGGCAATCATCAAGAAGTCAAATAACAATAAATGTTGGTGAGGATATGGGGAAATAGGAACCCTTCTACACTGTTGGTGGGAGTGCAAATTAGTGTAGCCACTATGGAGATCAGTGTAGAGATTCCTTAGAAAACTGGGAATGGATCCACCATATGATCCAGCTATACCACTCCTGGGTATCTTTACAAAGGGGTCAAAACCAGAGAATTACAGTAATATATATATATATATATATATATATATATATATATATATATATACATAGCAACACAATTCACAATAGCCAAACTATGGAACCAATCTAGGTGTCCATCAACAGATGAATGGATTACAAAACTGTGGGAAAATACACCCAATGGAATTCTACTCAGCAATAAAGAAGAACAAAATTATTTCATTTGCAAGAAAATGGAAAGACCTGGAGAACATTACGTTAAGTGAGATCAGCCAATCACAGAACATAAAGGGCCATATGTTTTTTGTCATATGTGGAAGCTAGGGAGTAAATGGGATACCACAGGCACTCCAGATAATGGAGGAGAAGCCTCAGTGGAGCCAGGAAGGTGGTCTAAGGGAAGGGAAAGGGGAAGACTGAGATTCATAAATGGAATTATTACCATCGACTATGTGTACATATGTGAATATACCAACGTCAATCGCAGTACTCTGTATTGGGAAGGGGGGAAGTGGGGGGGGCACCAAATGCTGAGTGCTTATATGTCAAATGAACATGATTTACATTATTATGTGAGACTATAATGCACCAATAAAAGCACATAAAAAAGAATACAAGTCCTTTGTCAGATAAAATATTTTTTTCTGTCTGTGGCTTGACTTTTCATTTTCTTAACAGTGGTTTTCAAAGAAACCAGTTTTCAATATTGGTGAAGTCCATTTATCTTTTTTTTATGGTTCATACTTTTTTTTTTATCCCAAATAAGCTTGCTTACCCCAAGGCCACAGAGATTTTCTATTATATTTTCTTCTGGAGTATTATAGACTTAGATTTTAATTTTAGATCTATAATGCCTCTTCAGTTAACTTTCATGAATGATATGAAATGATCCAGAGATTTTCTTTTTCCATTGCTTATCCATTGACTTCTTAACCAAGTGTTAGTCTTTTTTCTGTTCTACAGGCCCCTAAAGTTTGGCTCACAATGGCTGGGTTTTAACAAGCACTGAAGAGCAGAGCATCTTCCCCAATGGTTCATTCCGAGAATCAGCTGACCACAGAGGAAAAGAGGACAAAACATTGCTTATTAAACTGTCCTCAATCGGACATACACTCATCTCTACTCATGTATACAAGTACCCATTTCCCACAAAGTCACTCCTAACCTTGCTTTCCCCCTCTCTATCAAGGGAAAGCCTGTTTCTGGGTTTGTTGTCATTTTGTTTTGTTTTGAGATGCTATGACCATGCTACATGCAGGTTCTCTACTTGACAGCTGAGCCCAGGTTTCCAGCCATTCCCACTGACATGCCAGACATAAGAGAGAAGCTCTCATCCAGAGAAAGAAGCTCCTGTGGACATAACCATTTTCCAGTGAAATACCAGTGAGTCACCTCCAATGACGTTATTGAAATCTGGTTATGCAATGGAGACATCAGACAGGCTCTGTCCAGATTCCAAATCCACAACATGGTAAGATATAATACAATGATTTTTGTTTAGGCCATTACGTTTTTGGATAATATGTTACACAGCAACAGATAGTTAAGTAAATTGGCCATAAAAGGGTTTTAAGATGGGGAATGACGAGATTGTCATTGTAGAAACATCACTAGAAGTGTGGAATGGAGCAATGGATTAGAGGTCACAGAAGCCAGGAAGAAGGAATTTTGTTTAAAATAAAATCTATGGGCCCTTGGAACTAGAGGAGTGGCATGGAATTTGGTACATGTACCTTTTCTTTACTCAGTATTCATGAAGAGAACATCTTGTCAAAAAATGCAAACATTTTAAAAGCTTTTTTTAAATGTTGCCAAATTGTCTACCAAATTATTATTTTATTCTTTTACTGCCTCCTGGATGATCTCAATATTTTACATTTAAAAAATTTTATATTTAACCAGTTTCACAAGTCAAACAAAAATTTAATTTTAATTAGCACTGTATTGATAATTATTCATATTTACCTTTGGTTGTTTTGGTTTGTTTAATATTTTTTAATGCTGCTGTTTGTTCATATATTTTCCTTTCTGGAGGAGTGGCAGTTTCTGGGCTTTTCTCCCAGTTGGTTTTATGTTCTTTCAGCAAGCTTTGATCTGTCATTTTTTCCAGCAAATATTTTATTAGCCCCTGCCTTTCATTTTTGTTCACGATTTTAAAACAATGGTTTTGTTGTTAACTAGTGAATTTAATTTCCCTTTTTCCTTTAAGAAATCTTTCACTTTTTAAGTCTTCAAATTCTATCATATTCAGAGTCAAATAAATATTCACCCATATGATTTCATGTATTTTGTTTGGTTTGGTTTAGGGATTCTTTTTTTTTTTTTGCATTCAACTCTTCATTCCATCAGAGTTAGAATTAATTTTGTTCTGTGGAATGAACATCTAAAATTATTGTTTAACAAATGGACAACCATGCTTAAATTATTTCAAACAACTTCTTGATAATATTGCTAAACATTATATTTTGATGATCTGTGTTAGAACTGCCTTTCCTGGCTCATTGAGCTGCCTCTTGACCCATGTTTACCATTTTAATTTGATTATTGAGATTTCATAGGAAAAAATACCTGGTAAAGCAATGGCCTCTCTTCCCTTACTCTTATTTTTAGAATTCTTAGTAATTTTCATTTGTTTGTTCTTCTAGATTGATTTTAGAATTGCTTTCACAATCTTATCCAAAATTCTTCAAATGTGTATTGACTTGCATCAAAACTACAAATTAACTTTGGAAGAATTGATATGTTGAAGTAGTTTTAAATGAGATTATCCTCCATCTATTTAAAATTTTTGTCTTGTTTACATTTTATGCAAAAGGCTTACTTTTTAGTATTTCATATTTTATTTTACTAACTAAATTTTTTGGTAACTAAACTTTTTCTTTGCAATTGTGCGTGTGTGTGTGTGTGTGTGTGTGTGTGTGTGTGTGTATGATGCTAGGGATTGAACCCAGGGGCATTCTACCTCCAAGCTACACCCTCAACTCTATTTTGGAAACATAGTCTCACTAAGTTGCTGATGCCCTTGCTAAATTGCTGAGGCTGGCCTATAACCGCTATCCTCCTGTCTCAGCTTTCCAAGTATTGGGATTACTGGCATGTGCCACCACACCCAGCTTGTTTTGCATTTTTAAATATTTATTTCTGTAATATAAGAAAGGCATTGGTTGTTGCATTTCCATTTTATTTTGGTATCCATTTACCTTATTAAAATTGGTTTCTTTCATCTGATAATGTTTCAGTTATTCTCTTAAATATTCTTTATTTACATCCTGATTTAGGTCTTCCTTAATTTCTCTCAGCAATGCTTTATAATATGAGGTGTACAAATCTTACATTTCTTTTGCTAAAATGATTCCCAAGTATTTTATTCTTTTTGATGTGATTGTGAGTAGAATTATTGCCTTGGTTCCATTTTTCTCTCTCTGTCTCTCTCTCTCTCTCTCTCTCTCTCTCTGTCTCTCTCTCTCTGTCTCTGTCTCTCTCTCTCTGTCTCTCTCTGTCTCTCTCTCTCTCTCTCTCTCTCTCTCTACTTAGTGAGGCCCTCCGCAACTTCGTGAGACCCGGTTTCAAAATAAAGTATAAAAAATAGGGCCGGGGGTGTAGCGCGGAGATAAAACACCCCTGGGTTCAATCCCCAGTACTGTAAAAAAGAAAAAAAAAAAACCTTCATTTACTGACCATTACCTTAAGATAAAAGAAAAACTCATTTACATGCTCTTCAAGGCCTGGCATGGTATGACCACTACTGCCTCTTGCATCCTCTCAACTCTATACACCCTTACACTCTCTCCTGAACCACATTATCTTTATCTTTCATGCTTGCAATGCTGAATTCTGCAATAGGATACCTGTAATGGTCCTCTTTTGGCCTTAGATCTTCTTCCTTCTTTATTTAGTTAAGTTCTCTGCATGCCAAGTCTTTTGTCCTTTGCTTTGTAATGCTTTGAGTCACTGATTAGGTGAAATTTTTATTTTAAACTCTCACATTACCATAGCATTTACTGCTATTATAAATTTATGTTGATATTATTATTCGATCAATGTCTATCTATACCGTTGAACTACTAGATCAAAGAAGACAACAATTGGAATTTTTCTTAATCACCTAGCACAATGTCAGGTAACTTAAGTAGTATCCAATAAACATTTGTGGAGTTTGCATGAGAGATTCACATTTCAGGTTTTTTGTTGTTATTGTTGTTTTTGGTACTGGAGATTGAACTCAGGAGTGTTCTACCTTCAAGCTACACCCCCGGCCCTTTTTATTTTTTATTTTGAGAGACCCTGTTTAGGGTCTTTCTAAGTTGCTGAGAGAGATTACAAGCTTCTTGTCTCAGCCTCCCAAGTACTGGGATTTAGACACCACCAAGCCTGGCTGAGATTTGCATTTCTTAATGTCAGCTAAATAAAATTTCAAATTGAAATTTTCTGACATCATAGAAAAATGAAATCACTTATATATTCATTTAATAATATTTCTAAGTTCTAAAGCAGGTATTATATGGCATCTCTGTGTTGTCTTGACTATTTCATGGTGCCAGGTAATTTGAATTACAAACTAGAAATACCATTTATATTAATCAGTATACTTCCACCTTTTCTTGACCTTTTCAGTAACATTTCAGTAGAAAGATTAAAAAACCCAGAATTTTCTCAATTTTTTCTCAAAACAACTCCATGTATTTAAGTGACTTCGTTTAGTCTCATTGTTATTCTTATTCACTCTACTATTGTACTTCCACCATAAAATTTCAATAGCAGTAATGTGGGAAGTATAAAAATAATTGGAGATGGAGGTAGGAGCTATATTATGTCTGGATAGCACTTATTGGCTTTGTGAGCAGGGGAGAGAAACCAATTTTGAATATCAATTGCAAACAATCTTCATAAGAATTCTGGAGAAAAGATCAAATGTGATAATGTGCATGAAAGTTTTTTGTTAGTTAAAATTTACATGTAAATGCCAATTATTTCTCTAATTATATAGGGAAAGGTGAAGAAACACTTAGAATGGGGTGATTTTCCCAAGGCCAGAAATGCACTTAGTTACCCAAAACCTGTACATAGCAACTCTAGCTGGCTTGAAGTGTGATGAGGTTCAGGACACACTACCTCAAAATAAGGCACTTTGGCATTTAAGAAAACAGCAGAAGCAGGAAGGTCACACTTCCCTTCCCCTTGCCCTTCTCCCTTGAAGCCAGTGACAAAAATCTAGATGTTTTCTGACCTTCCCCCTGAAGCAGGTGGTAAGATTCTTGTCTGGGATGTGCATTGCTTATATCCAGGAGAAGGGAGCTGAAGACACAAAGATGCCAAGAATAATCTGAACAAACAAGCCGTGCTCCGTTCCCGTTTATAACATGAGGCCACATCCCCTTTGTCCAATGATAACTTCCTACAACTGTCCATTCTTCACAAAATATAAGCATAAAATAAACAAGTTTCCATGTTTCTTTAGGTCTTTATTTCTGAAGGCTCCTGTGTCACATAAAAGTCATATAAAGTAAACTTGTATTCTTTTCTATTGTTACTATCTTTTGTTATGGGTGCCTCAACCAGGAAATTAGCAATGGATGGGGGAAATAAATCTTTCCTCATAACAGGTGATTGTGACTTTTAGCTTGAAAGAACATGTATGTTTATCATCTCTAGCATGAACTATTGCATTTGTAAAAAAAAAAAAAAGCCCTAGATCATCAGGTTATCCTTCCAACATTCTATTCAGGATTGATTCTTTTTTTTTTTTTTGGCGGTACAGGGGATTGGACCCAGGGGCGTTCTACCTCCGCGCTACACCCCCGGCCCTATTTTTTATACTTTATTTTGAAACCGGGTCTCATGAAGTTGCGGAGGCCTCACTAAGTAGAGAGAGAGAGAGACAGGGAGAGAGAGAGAGAGAGAGAGAGAGCTGAGGCTGGCCGCAAACCTGGATCCTCTGGTCTCTGCCTCCTAAAGTACTGGGATTACAAGTGTGTGCCACCATGCCTGGCAGGACTGATATTGAAAAGAAAAAAATACTAAAGTAAAAGCTTATTGTATTGAGTTACTTACATAAGGTTCATGTCTGTTCAGTAAGTCTGTAAAAATGTGAGTAAATAATATTGTTTTTGGTGGGTAGGCAAATAAGAATGGAAAGTGTTTCTTAACAGTAACTCTCAAAGACATTTTTTTAAGATGAATGCAAGAGATATGGGGAATGTATAGGTAGAATCATCGGGGGATTTAATTTTCAGACTATTTGATACAAAGTCATCAGTCTCTCAGTTTTGCGAGTTGTGAGATTCAGGTATTCAAGAAAAGGGATATATCAGAGACAAATTCTGGGAATCCAGGAAGTTTTTTTTTGACCATAGTGGTTTGGATCAGTTAGGATTCTTTGACAGTTCTAACTCAGTGAATCCAATGAGCCCAAGGATCTCTCTCATAGTTATTTACTTCCCTGGTCCCTCAAATACAGTTTTTAGAAAAGCTGACAGAATTCTGTCTTAGATGCACTTACCTGTGAAATAAAAAGCACTGTTATAGGAAAGGTTATGTGAAAGTCTATGAAACTGTTCACTTTTCACCAATCATGATACAAAGTCACAAACAATACCTTACTCAAGAAGGAATGGCAGGCTTTAGGGATATTATTGAAGGCGTAAAAGAGTTTACGCCAGTTTAATTACCTGCTAAACTTAGGTAGAACCCAGTTTAGTTAACCTGCATGGGTCCTGACAATCCACGTGGATTTTGATTGAAAATGGAGGGTCATTATAAATTTAAAGAGGGGCAGTCCAAGCCTCAGCTGTTGAGGTAGGCATGGTCTGTGTACTGATACAGATCAACACAGATACTGGTACTTGGTACGTAGCTATTCATCTAGCAGATGAATTATTCTTGAATCTCTAGCAGTAAGAAGACTTATTTAGCTACTGCCAATATGAAATGATAAACTTGCCAGAGCAGAGGCCAGGGCTAAGTCTTCGTTATGGAACTGTCATTAAGGATCCCAGGCAGCCAAGTGGAAGACTGAATGTACCACTGAAATCAGGAAGTGATTTAACCTTACCAACATGGAAACCGGGATTTTTATTTTTCTTGCCCACAGTAACTCAGAATTACTCTCTGAGGGTTTGACCTGTCATCATGATCAGCAAAGAAGGTGAGACAAGTAGTGTGTGACCATAGCATCCATATATTTTATCATATAGACTAACCCCTAATCAGGCAACCCAGAACAGTGGAAAGGCCTGGTTAGGTCTGTTAATATATCAGTTAGGGCTGGAGATTGTACTCTAAGATCCAGCACATGCAGTAAACCTATGGCCATGGTATTTTGTCTCTAATGAGTAAGGTGCATGGTTCTAGGAACCAAGGGATAAAAGCAGTGTTAACTCTCATCACCATCATTCTAAATGACCCCCTTGCAGAATTTTATTTTCCATCACTGAAATCTTAGGTCTACTACATTAGAGACATGTTCCCCAGTGGATGAATGTTACTGATAGAGATATAGTAAGGACTCCTCTGAACTTAAAGCTATAACTACAATCTGGCCCCTTTGGTCTTCTAATACCCATGAACCAGCAGGAAAAGAAAGTTCCATTAGGGATAACTGATACTGATTACCATAATGATCTGGAACTGCTGCCACAAAAGACAACAGAGCAGGACCAAGTATATCTGCAGTTCAGGGAGGTTGCTGAGGTGGCTATTTATTTTCTTTCCCAGTGATGGATAAGCAATTGTTGCAAACAAGTCCTGACAAAAGCAAAGTAATTAAGGGCTCAGATCACTTGGGAGTTTAGATCTAGGTTGCCCCACCAGACAAATTATCAAGACTAACTGAAGTGAACTAAAAAGGTGAACAATATCCACAATGGTGATACAGGATGGTGTGATGGACCAGTTATAGCCATGTGATCTCTCTTTTTTTGTGTGTGTGTGGTACCGGGGATTGAACCCAGGGGCGTTCTACCTCCGCGCTACACCCCCGGCCCTATTTTTTTATACTTTACTTTGAAACCGGGTCTCACGAAGTTGCGGAGGGCCTCATTAAGTAGAGAGAGACAGAGAGAGAGAGAGAGGGAGAGAGAGAGAGAGAGAGAGAGAGCTGAGGCTGGCCGCGAACCCGGATCCTCCGGTCTCCGCCTCCCAAAGTACTGGGATTACAAGCATGCGCCACCACGCCGGGCCGCCATGTGATCTCTTGCAACTATGGGGATTATAGCTCATTTATTTTCCCTAATGCTCTCAAGTTGTCTTTTCAGAGACTGGCTGCCCACCATCTCGAAGGGGCTTCTAGAATAGGTTGGACTTACATAAGAAAGCAAGTGGGTCAGAGTGCTGCATTGGGTAAAATATAGCAAGAATCTCATATGTACTGTTAGGAATATGCTCAGACATACTTCTTATGCCAGCCATGGATGCTTCAACCAATTTGGCACAGGTTCCAACCTGTTTTGTGCAGTTACAAACAGAGCTATGAGGCTCAGTCTGCTCAACTCTTGCCTCTCCTCACTGTTTCTCTATTGAAGCCAGGAAGTAGGTCATTTGTGGGAATTACCTGATGTCTACACATGCACAAATCAGAAATATGAAACAGTTAACAACTCACCAGGCAGAGTGCACCAATGGGGGATAGAATCCAATAGAATACTCTGTCCCCTGGTTGCTCAGAGACAGATTACACACTCCTTTTTGGATCAACAACCAATAACACATTTCTGACTGGTTCTTCCTTTCCTGTTTCATCCCCCTGTTCCTCATGGCTGCTGCTGGAATCATGCTTCCCTGTGATAAGCTTTGGTTTGGGGCAGTTTTCTAGGGAGGCCAGGCTGAGTGCTCAGTGAGGAAACTGCCATTAGATCTGTAGTTAGATGCTCAATAATTCAGTGACTTACCTAGAGTCTCACAGATGGTGATGGTCTGAGATGGTCTGAGCCTTCATCTTAATGTCTTCTGACTCAAAACCCTGTTCTGTCTTCCCTGGATCACATCTCAATGAAGCTGGTAAATTCACTGATTAGGAAAACAAGGAGCTAGTTTGGGCATGATCAGTTCTAGTAATCATGACTTTTTGTTTAATGTCAAGTTTTTTTTTTTCTTGCAAAATCAGAGGCAGGAAGAAACATTAAAAAAAGAACAGATTGCTTTACTTTAAGCAATAATGTGGGAGAGAAATTCCGCCTACTCTAGGCACCCCTCCCTTTCCCAGTAACCTGAAAGGGCTCTGTATAGATCTCACTATCACAATGACAGAGGTTGAAAACAGATATGCATTCCTGCCCCCAGGTTTAAAAAATAAAAACATCAAAGCCAACAAAGGTTACGCTACTCATCCAGTTGTACAAGCTCATTTGTGACAAATATTTAAGTTGTGAGAAGATAATGCAAAGGATGGAGTAATTACATTTTAGGTAAGTTTCAGTACAAGTCTACAGAGGAGTCTGGGAATTTTCATCAAGGCCTTACGAGAGCTCTTCCAATACTGTATTTTATATTTCTATCTAATCATTGTATCCAGTGAATTAATTATCCCACATGATATTTTCCCAGTGCAATACAGATGGCTTCATCATATAATTTTAGGCTCTAGTTAGAGATGATTCACTGGCATTTTAAAGGCACTGTTACAACTCTTCTCCAGAAGAAAATCAAAGTGGGTGCTCAAAACTGCTGCTGCTGTGTTAAAAACATCACCGATCCATCAACAAGTTCCACTGCACCTGAGAAGGTCCACATGGAATGGAATTTGGGGCAAAGGGGGTCAGTGACTTCAGAAACTGATCTGCAATGGATATGCCTATGTGTTGGGTCTAGGAGCATATCTTGGACTGTTTGCCAGTGTGGCTAAGAGCTGAGCAACAGAACCCACCGTTGAAAGGTCCTAGAAACTATGAATCCGAAGAACAGCAAGAGAGCATGTGGTTCAATGAAACCCTTCATTAAAATTTTGATGTTTGTATCCCTCCACAGCCTCGCTGACAGACAGGCAGCCAGGCCCTCTCTGAATCCACCTGCTAGCTGAATTAAATACTGAATCTGCTGCTGTCCAGATTAAAGTGAGCCTTCTTTGCTTCATGAGTGTTGCTTTGGGTTGTAGTATTATCTTTGACATCCAATACACTGAAAGTATAGAACACAATGTACATTGGGATCCTATTAGACAGTAGGAATATAAAGATAACCATATTCTTATATATACTTTAACTCATTCCATAAAGTATTTAGCCTTATAGAACTAAAAAGCATAAATCCATCCTTCAAGTACTCTCATTATGCAGTAGAGAACCAAATATAAACCAGTAATTACTATAGACTTCATGACAGAGGTGCATAGAGGGAAAGCCTATCCTCCCGGTTAATCGAAGATGAGATGCCGAGTTGAGGATTGGAGGGCTGATAGGGATTACCTAGATTATAAACACGGCAACAGCCTTCCAGACAGAACAACACATGAAAGGTGGAGAATGTATGAGCCAGTCAAGAAATGGCCACCAAATCAAGTGCCTTTGAGAGAGGTGTGGTCAATGAATCTGGGCATACTGGGAAGGGCAAGTCATAGGATGCTCTGTGAGAAGCTTAAACTTTATCTTAAAATCTATGGAAGTGACAGAGGGGTTTAAGTAGGATAGTTATGTGCTGAAGTTAGTCACTGAACAGGCAGTTAGGCAGGTTAATCATTGTACTATTTGTGTAAACTCAATTATAATTTCTGCAGATCTCCCCATGCACTCCTGCCAGTCAGCATGGAATGTTTCCATCCACAGAGCAAAAGGGACATCCGTGAGAACTACAGTTCCCCCGGAAGTCTCCCTTCTACATTAAACTTCCTCTTCTTTCAGACACAAAGGAGATGTGAATTGATAAGCCACTCTAGTGACAGAACTTTTCACAGATGGTTGTGTCCTCTCCAACTTACCTTTGTCTAGTTCTTGTGTGGTATTTCTGGCTGTCTCCCATGCACTCTGAATTCCTTTCTCAACCTAATCATTGGTCCCCTGTCCTTTGTGGATTTAGCTGATTGTTTCTTTCCTTGTCTCTCATCTAGACCCCTGAGAAGAGGTTTTAGTAGCTTTCTCAGTGCAAGGGCTGGTTTTACTTTTCTTACCTGTTGGAAGAATGAGTTGGTGGGTTGAGATCACTGCTCCAAAACATGAATCCACACATTGTCTGGTGCTGTCCATAATATAATTCATGACTAGTTCTTGGAAAAATGGAGAAAAAAAAAGACAGTACAACAAGGGATTTGTTGCTTTGTTTTGTTGCATCTTGTTTGTATATACATCTCAAGTACAAAAATGAAGTAATAATTTTTGGCTTATGATACATTTCCAACACTGGCCCATGCGTAACCATTGTTTGTCTGAAATTACAGAATGCAATAAATACATGTATATATCCTACCCAACACAGAAACTAGGCAACGGCCATAATTTAAATATCTCTCTCCATACATTGCAATTACAAGTACAAAAAATATATATATTCATGTACATACTTGAATATATATATGGATATATGTAGATATATCCATATCTATATATTCTTATACATACTTGAATATATATATATGGATATATGTAGATATGTCCATATAAATGGAAAGAGAGATTTTCCCCTTTTTTATTCTAATAACTCCTATACCTTAAGTACTTCTTATCCTAAATTTTGTTATTCTCATCTTTTGAAAACTAATATATAGCCAGGCATGGTGGCACATGTCTGTAATCTCAGTACTTGGGAGACTGAGTCAGGAGTATTGCAAGTTCAAGGACAGCCTTAATAATGTAGGGAGACTCTCAGCAACCTAGCAAGGCCCTGTTTCAAAAAAAATAAAATAAAAAGGGCTGGGGGTGTGGCTTGGAAAGTAGAATGCCTCTGGGTTCAATCCCCAGTACCACAAAAAGAAAGTAACATACACATATACACATAAGTACACAGATATTTACGTATATGTGTATATCATGAAGTCTTAACTTTTATAAACACTATATATTGTTGTAGGTCATTGTTTCACAATTTTTATCAAGCTTTTATTAAGATCCATGTTTTTGTGTGCAGCTATTGTTCACTCTTCCTGACTAATGAATATTATTTCATTATGTAAGTATGACATACATGTATTTTCACTTTTTCCAGTAGATGGCCATTTGGATTGTTTTCTAGTTCTGATATGAACAAGGCTGAAATAAATACTTTTGTATATATCTCCTGATGTACATTGACAAAAATTATTCTTCAAAACCTAGAGCTAGAATTGCTGGATAATAGAGGTTGCAAGTTTTCCATGTACACAAGTGGATTCAATTTAAACACTCCATTTTATTCTTAGATTATGTTCTTTTTAGTTATAAGTGGTCTTTATATTTAAGTGATATTAATTATAGATCATATTACTGAGTTTTTAAAAATATGCTTTTAGTAAAATTAATATCCTTAAATTTTGTTAGAGAATTGTATTGCTCTATGAAATTTTAGAGCCTGAGGAATACAAAACGATTAAGATAAAGGCTAAATTTAATCCACGTGTGTGGAATTATAATGATAGTCCTTATCTCATTGGACTGTAATAAGGATTAATGACATAATGAATCATAAACACCATCATGTAGTAATTCTTCAATAAACCATGGCCCTCTGGCTGTCTTGGCTTCCAGTGATAGTGTTTAAATGTCTGGGGTTGTATGGCAGGTTTCGCTCTACTTGCTGCAGCATACAGGAGACTTTCTAAAGGTGACAGCCAAGGGGACATGCTCATTCCTCCCTGACCTTTATCTGGTCTAGCAAACATCTGCAGTGCTCAGCAGGTGGAGCCAACCCCTGCTTGCAGGATTGCCCTTCATTTGGAGGTAATTCTTTTTTATTTCTTTTGACTATATGGGGGGGGGGAGCAAGGCCACAGCAAAGAAGGAATAACTTGGAATCGAGTTGCTGCTGACCCTGTGTCCTTGGTTTTCTTTAGTTCCATTTCTTGACATTGCAAACACAGAGGTTGTCAAACGGAGCAGCCATATCAGAGCAAGGCACCAGATGAAAAGAGAAAGGAGAAACTGCCAGTTTATTACAAGAAAAAAAGCTTTTCACTGGATGTGGTAGCTCACGCCTCCAATCCCAGTACTTGAGAGGCTGAGACAGGAAGGTCTCAGGTTCAAAGTCAGCCTCAGCAACTTAGTGAGGAACTGTTTCAAAATAAAAATAAAATAGGACCAGGGGTACAATGCCTCTGGGCTCAATCCATAGTCTCCCAAATAAATAAATAAATAAAAAGAGCTTTTCTTCATCTCCTAAGCCAAGAGGCATCTCCCCCATAGAGCCCCATGGTGTTTTGTTTTGTTTTTCTGGGATCGGATGAGCACCGAGATGAGTTTAGCTTCACATAGAAAATAACTTTGGATAATAAAAATTAGAAGGCACCAGCCTCCATTATCATTCGCAAATAAAGTCCATCAGTCACATGCTCTGCTATTATTTAAACAATAACAAGAAAATACTATTCATAAACTTAAGCATCTCTTACCATTTTTATATACAAAAGGAAGATTTTTACAGCTTAAAAAATTACTGATTCTTCGCAAATGGAACTCAAGTCAGAGGTTCATGGAGAAACTGCCATGTCTGTGCCAGAAAGGAAAGAGCGCTGGCATAGTTGGTAGAAGCATCTCAAATAAAAACAGTCTACTTCAAAACCCAACGCGTGCTTTGCATTCACCCCATTCCACACGCTGCGCTAGATGTTTTTTAAAGTTGATCTTATTTCATTTTTTTCATAATTTGAATATCGAGGACAAACATGAGTAAAACATTCTTCCCCTCATGAACTTATAGCTTATTGGAGAGGTGGACCACTTAATTAACAATTGTAATACAGGTGGGTAATTTTTATAAAGCCACATGGGCAGCTGCTGGAAGAGCATAGAGGAATGGCAGCTAACTCACCGAGGGTGGTTAGAGACCCATGACTATGGGTAAGGTGCCATTGAGGTGGAGTCTTGCAGCATAATTGGGAAATTTTCAGGTAGAGAAGGAGTTCCCAAGAGAGGAAGCCATTTTGCTAAACACAGAACTGAGAACATTCGGGGCATATTCTTTTTTTTTGCAGTACTGGGGATTGAACCCAGGGGCATTCTACCTCCAAGCTACACCCCTAGCCCTATTTTTATTCTTTATTTTGAAATGGTCTCACTAAGTTTCAGAGGGCCTCATTAAGTAGCTGAGGCTAGCCACGAACCCGGTCCTCCAGTCTCAGCCTCCCAAGTACTAGGATTACAAGCATGCGCCATCACGTCTGGCCATTCAGGGCATATTCTAAGATCAAGATGAATGCCTTCTTCACACTTTCAGAACTCAGTGTCAATTTCCTGCTTATTTCCTTTCCCACAAGATTACAGATTAAAAGTATCAGATGATGCACATGTAGGACACAGTGCTGACACATCAGTGCTGGTCAGTAAGTAGTGATTGTCATTATAATGGACTTGCTGCTGCATGTCCTTGATTTCTGCCTAGTTAACAGCCCTATTATACTAGGTAATCCAGATACTTAGAGATTTAGACTTAACAAGTTATCACAATTTCTGTGAAAGAACTTTACTTAACCTATATGAGATGTCAGTCAGGGAACATGACATTGTTGGTTATATGTTGTGTTAGGCTTGGGAGGAAAGAGGATAATTTGCTATAAAACTGGCAGTGCTGGGTATGTCAATACCCACTTGAAGGTCATTGTAACTAGATGACAGAAAAGATCCTACTCTGCATGGACTATGGCGATGGTGAAAGGAATAGGCACTGGGTTCAAGATGCTGATGACGACAATGATGATGCTGACAATGATGATAATTATGGGGATAGTTGGCTTTTATTTTTGTTTTTTGATTTTTGCTTTTTCTTATACTGGGGAGTGAACCCAGGAGTATTCTTCCTCTGAGCTACATCATCATAGTGATGGTGACAATGATGATGATGATGATGATGGTGATAGCTGGCTTTTATTAAAGTTATTAAGTAGTTAAGCATTGTACTGAAATTCTTAAGATTATCATCTCTTTGGATCCTCACTCAAACCTATAATGCTGGTATTCTTATAATTGTTTTTATACTGATTTACAAATTAAGAAACTAAATCACAAGGAGGTTAAATAACTTCTCCAAGATCACTCTTTCAAATGATAAGAGGCCAACATTTGGGTTTGGACACATTTGTTAAGAACTTGGTCTTAACTCCTATTATTATGATGTTAACAATATCAATCACCATCCATTAAGCTTAAGATAAGTAGTATTTAGGCAAAAGCATGGTGGACCACTATTTTATCCACTTTGTAGATAAGGAAATTGAGCTTTAGGGACATTAAGTGACTTGTGCAAAGGCACACAGTGGTGTAATTAGAAACCAGCCCAGATCTTAAGATTCCAAAGCCTGTTCTTTTTCCATTGCTCCATCCAGCCTCTCATACTGAATCCATGGTAAGTTTTCTGGGGTTGACCAAGGTCAAAGAAGAGCCCACAGAAGTCAGGATATTTGGAATATCTTCATTAATGCATTCATATTTTTTATCTGTATTGCAAGCCAGCATTTGGAACTCATATCTCTTGCAGTGCCATTACCAGACACCAATCTCCTTCCTGCCTCCCAAGCTAGGGCACATAAAAACTGGTTTCATTTAGAACAAGCATCTCTGACTCAGGCTTCAAAACTCTGAATTATGCTCTTCCTAGTGCCATTTATTTATCCTCCCTTCCACCATGCATTTCATTTTTACAGGGCAATCATTAGATAACATTCACTTACTTTCTTAAAAGCCCATCTCCTACTGCTGAATAAATCCCAAATATTGAGCTTTAGACTCAGGATAAGAAAATGCAGACCTGCAAGCAATCTTCAAAAGGCTGGGCTGTTGAGTGTTTCAACTTAATTGAGAAGGGCAGAGGGCACCATAGACAGGATTGAGGACTTCCATTTCCATTTCTCAGAGAACTCGGTCAGGGATCTTTTCAAGCTCATAATAGAGTATGACTCGTGAAAATAAACTTAAGCCACTATCTAGCTGTCAGGAAGCCCCAAGCCCTCATCTCTAATCATAATTAGTATCAGAATTAATTTCTATTTTCCACAGCTCTGCTTGGTGAGAAAAGGGTCGACCCCATGGCCCCATTTGAGCACAGCCTATTGTAATTGTGCTGCAATTCATTATGATGTGTAGTTATAAATACACCTATTTAGTAGTAAGACTAAGGTGAAGCATGTGTCATATTATCTTGTGAGCAACTTGAAGATAAGGATAGTCTTATTTTTATTTATTAATTTGGTACTGGGGATTGAACTCAGGGGCATTCTACCTCCGAGCTGCACCCCCAGCCCTATTTTATTTTTTATATTTTAAAACAGGATCTCACTAATTTGCTGAGGGCCTTGCTAAGTTGCTAAAGCTGGCCTTGAACCTGTGATCCTCCTGTTTCAGCGTCTCAAGTACTGGTATCACAGGTATGTGCCACCATGCCTGGCTAAGACAATGTTTTATTAATTCTTGATAATGACATTGAAAAATTTAGCCTGAGAAATATTAAGGAAATATTTACCAAATTAATATAATGAAGACGTGAGGTAATTCTTTTTCCAGCAGAAGAAAGATACATGTCAAAATGAGAGCTGTATGCATGTATGCCTCTATCACACTGAACTTCATCAAGATGTATGATTACAATGCACCAAATAAAAAAAGTAGATGTTTTTAGATTTTCCATTAGGCTTGTGACAGAGGAAATGACACCAAATCTAAGACTTCCTGGTGTTACTTCTTCATTATTTACTAGAAATCCCTAAATATTGATCAAGTACCACTATGAGTCAAATATGTTACAAATGTGACTAAGACAAAGTTGCTGCCCCTGGGGCCAGCATTCATATGACAGAGGTGTCTTGTAAACCAAGGCAGTTGTTGTGATTAGGGGTGTGTGCGAATGCTATGTAGCATGGCTCCCAGAGGGTGAGTCAGAATGTACTTCAAAGAGGGTGGAGGGTCAAGGAAGAGGAAGAACAGTCCAGGCAAAAGAAATAGAGGTAGAGAAGAGCAACATGATTCAAGAATGGCAAATGTCAAGTGTGTCCTGGGCAGAGAGATGGTGGAGAAGAGAAGGTTGGGACCAGGTTCTAAAGGTTTTGAATACCATAAAAGAAGTATCTTCTTGTGCTCAGTGTTTTGTTTTTGTTTTTATTTGTTGTTGTTGTTGTTATTACTGGGGATTGAACCCAGGGTTGTTCTACCCCAGCCATATTTTATTTTTTGAAACAGGGTCTCACTAAGTTGCTAAAGCTGGCTTCAAACCCTCCATCCTCCTATCTGAGCCTCCCAAGTACTGCAATTACAGGCATGAACCACCAAGCCTGGCTTGGTCAGTGATTATTAACTTTTATTTTTACCTGCAACCAGCACATTTATGCTTCCACCCATGAGTATACATCCATGAACCAGGATGATACAGAACCCCAACAACCTGGCATTCTAGTCCCTTCATTTACAGTCAAGACAGCATGGTGATGCCACTGTGTGAGTGTGATCTTTTTTTTGGTGTAATCTTGAATTGACTAGAATAAGAAAAAATAAGTATTCTCAAGTTTCCACCCTTTAACTTTGTGTTGTTGGGGGGGTACTGGAGATTAAACACAGGGACATTCTACCTCTGAGCTATACCCCAGACCTTTTATTTTTTATTTCAAAACAGGATCTCATTAAGTTACCATGCGCTGTCCTTGAACCTTCAATCCTCCTTTCTCAGCCTTTCAAGTACTGGGATCACAGACCTGTGTCACCACACCTGACTCCATACTTTAATAATAGTGATTTGTGATAGCTTTTACTACTCCCTCTTCCCCAAACTGTTATGTCCCAACATCTTGGCTGAACTATTGTTCTGTAGAATTTATTATTGAAAAGTGTCTCTAGCATTAAGTCACATGGTCAGTTATGTACTTTTGGACCATGGAAAAAGCTAGCAATTACCATTCATATTCCCTGATTCTCAAATCAGGAAATGTTAAAAACATTGGAAATGTAAGACCATGTACATGGTGAGTTCTTTTTCCATTCCTAAGAACCTAGAAGCTATTTTTTCTTTTTCCCTTTTAACAACTTCCTATTTTCATCAAGCTTGGATTTTGTAGACCTCCCCTTAGCCAGATTGTTTTTGGAAAGATGTCTACCACAGAATACATCCTGTTTTGTTGTTGTTATTTCAAATTGATCTCCCCACCTTGATAAAAGAAATCACCAGTCTAGCAATTAAGAACTGCTGTGCTCACTTGTTTTTAGCTGAAGTCCCACACTGAGAAAATTGCATTTTATTTGGCTTGAGTTCTATTCTTGAGTGATGCTCAAGTTAAGAAGCAGGTGTGCCTGGTAGCATTTAATGCCTTTGGTGGATAAAGTGCCTCATAGGAGATGCCCCATGTAAACTAAGCTCCCATGAAGGCAGAGTCAATGGTTTTCATTTTCTCTTCTTCATTTTTAATGGGGCCATAATCCAAATCTGTATGATTTTCTCCCTGCACAAAGCAGTAGCCTCCTATCTTATCACTTTCCTTCCATAAAATCTTTCATGGACATTCCTGGTTTTGAGAAATTAAAATAGAAAGTTCATAAATCAGGTCCAAGAAAACTTTCAAGATGCATTGCCTGTTACACCCCTCTACATATTCCAAGTTTCTGCTAACCTGAACTATTAATCAGTAATCCTTCAATTAATTGAATGCTCTCCCCTCCTCTCCTCTCCTCTCCTTTCCTCTCCTCTCCTCTCCTCTCCTCTCCTCTTTTCTCCTCCCTTTTCTCTTCTTCTTCTTCTTCTTCTTCTTCTTCTTCTTCTTCTTCTTCTTCCTCTTCTTCTTCTTCTCTTCTTCCTCCTTCTACTCTTCCTCCTCCTCCTCCTCTTCCTCCTCTTCCTTCTCCTCCTCCTCCATCTTCTTTCTCTCTTTCTCTCCCTCTCTCTCTCTCTTTCTCTCTCTCATAGGTTGTTCTCTGAAACATGTTGATTGCCTGAACTGCCCTTCTAGTCCAACTCACATTTACTCTTAAATTTAAGTTGATGCTTTAGCATAATATTCTCTACTTCCATACATTTTCCTGCAAATGACATAATTTTGTTCTTCTTTATGGCTGAGTAAAATTCCATTGTGTATATATACCACATTTCTTTATCCATTCATCGATTGATTTGACGGACATGTTAAGTGAGATCAGCCAGTCTCAGAAAGTCAAGAGTCTCATGTTTTCTCTCATATGTGGAAACTAGAACAAAAAGGGAAAACAAAAGGGACTTCAATCAAATGAAGAGAAAGATCAGTAGAATAGTGGAAGGGCATTGGAAGAGGAGGGGAGGGTAAAACAAGGCTTGAGGAAGGAATCTATGCAAATAAGGTTATCTCCATACATGAAGGTATCATTATCAATCTCACTAACATGTGTGGGAAGAGAGGAAGGGGATGCCGGTTAGAGTACAGAGGGGAATACACCAAAATGATGTGTGCATGTACTTATGTATCACTTTGAATCTCACCATGATGTATAATTACAATGTGCCACTAAAATAAAAAAAATGATGCTTTAAGATGCAGTTCATTTATCTCTTTGTCTTTGAAACCTTTCAAGAATTTCTAGGTATGGTCCATTGCTCATTCATTGTATTAAGTATCTTCTCTCTGCCGCATTGTTCTCACTGCTATGAACATAGATGAGCCAAAGCTCTCATCCTCATTTGTCTTATATTTTAGTGTAGGTCATAATAAATACAACAATTAAATAAGCAAATTATATAATTTCAAGTGGTGAAGAATACATTAAGCACAATAAATCAGTATACATAGATAGAGCTGTTTTTAAATAATAAATAAATAAACCAGATACATAGAGTATACAGAGTATACTTTGAAGTATATCTTCTTCAACTACAGATATCATGTGTCACTTTAGGAAATTAATTGTTTGATGTGTAGTCTGCTCATGATAGTACCTTGAAGTAAAAGATAAATACCATTTACTTTTGTCATCTTTGATCCCTTTCACAAACCACTCAATAATTAAATATGTCCTGATTGAATGAATATGCACATGTATTAATGAGTGAACAAATGAATTATTCTCTGCCATGTATTATTTTCCATTCATTGAAAAGGAAATCCTCTGAAGAGTAATAAGTGAAATACTCCCAAGATAACAAATTAATGCCTTAACAAATAAGGGGATTCTGGCCAAAGACCAAATTACCTTCAGCAAATGGATTAGAATCAAGCTGATCCTTAGAACTAGGCATCTAGGTCATTGAATGCTCATGGTATCTTCAAAGGGAGACCGATCCTATCCTACCCAAGCTCTCTATGCTCTTGTAATTTTACAAATGAAGAGATCCATTTATTTTCTAAAACACAACAAGGACAGAAAGCTACTAGACCAGATTTATGACTTGCTTTTCAAAGGAATATTTTTTCAAAAAAAAAACAATTTGCAGGGAGAAATAAAGAAACTTTGGTTAAAGTTTGGAAGTCTTTATATTGTAAAGAAACTTTTAAAGTAATGTAACTGGGTGATAATTAAGGAACCAAAGCATATATAAAAGTCCCTCCTCATAGTGGATGGCTAATGGTACCAGACTGTCTTAATTCTCCCTGAAAGACTGATGAGATCTTTTACTCATCGACTTCTTGTTTTCCCACCTGTAAAATGGGCTTCTGTAAGCCTGCAATGCATCTCAGAGCCCACACTGCCCTCTGCTCTCTTTATATCTCTGTGTGAACTTCAAAGGCCCCCAGTCCTTACCACTTGTGTGCTCTAAAACAAGAAGAGATTAGAACAAGGGTAGAACACAAAATAAAGTAAGTGTTCCTATCAGGATTAATTAATATTTTTGTGTTGTTTTGTTTTAAATAGACAAAACACAGGCCATGGCCCATTTGTTGGAGTTCGTTTGTATGTGTGTGTGTGTGTTTGTGTGTGTGTATGTGTGTGCATGTGTGTTTGGGGGGCACTGGGAATTGAACCCAGGGCCTCACACATGCTAAGTCAGGGCTCTACCACCGAGCTACATTGTTCAGGTTCTATGGTCACAGGCAACAGATATCCAGTAATCAGCTCTGGTGAATTCACGCCAGAAAGTAATTTATTGGGTATTTGTGGCATAAGCCACCAAATTCAAGAAAAATCTGAATAGCAAGCCTCAGAAAGGACCAGAACCAAGGCAACTCTGGGATTTAGATGGCAGAAACTAAGAATGAGTCTGCTCAGCCCTTCACCACAGAGATTAATAAATTCCACCAATGACCAGAATCTAGGCCATGATACTCAAAATTCAAAACCCTAGAGGCAGAGCATTTGGCTTCACTTGGGCCTCCTCTATGTCAGGATGGGGCAAAGCTGATGCACTTTGATCAACAGGCTCACTATAAATGCATCTAATGGTAAAGATGCTGTTACCCAGTAGAAAATCAGATGCTACTTGGGCATGGTGGTACATACCTATAATTCCAGTACTTGGAAGGCTGAGGCAGGAGGATCACAGATTTGAGGCCAGCCTCAGCAATTTAGAAAGACCTTCAACAACTTACTGAGACCCTCTTTCAAAAGAAGAAAGGAAGAAAGGAAGAAAGAGAAAGAAAGAAAGAAAGAAAGAAAGAAAGAAAGAAAGAAAGAAAGAAAGAAAGAAAGTTGGGGATGTAGCTCAGAGGTAGAATACCCCTGGGTTCAATCCCCAGTACCAAAAAAAAAAAAAAAAATGAGGAAGAGGCTTTGCAAAATAGAAAGGACAAAGATATGGGCATTAAATTGCCTAAGGGTTTAAATGCACCGATTTTGACAGTAGATGGGTTGGACTCCTACTTAGCAGCCATTATATAAAGATTATTTTGATTTCCCAGAAGACTGCTTTAAGGATAAGTGAGATAATCCACCAAATTGATGTCTAGTTCAAGTGAGTACTTAATAGATTGCTTCTATTATTCTTATTATTACTTTCAAATAAATCTGTTCAGGGTATTTGGGGACAAGAATGCAAACATATAATGACATGTTTCTAGAGGGGCAGAATGCCCCTAAGAGGACACAGCTGAGAGATAATCAGGCGAAGCCCCAGGACCTGTGCGTGTTTCCAGATATCTAATTGCAAAAGTCACTATCTGAAATTAGTCTTAGCACCGCCTCCTGCTGTGCCCTCGTTGCAGTATCAGCCTTCTTCTTTCATTATCTTTGGTCCAAGGATATAATGTTCAAATAATGGAATGGAAGAAATAAATTGTGTTGCTTGATTAAAATGTGAGAGAATGTTGTTTGCTCTCCTTGTGTTCATTGGACACTTGTCAAATACAACCTATTATAATCAATAATACTCTTATGTATGTGGGGCATACTAAGGTGTATAATGAATTGGAACAACCTGAACAGGTGTAGGGGATAAGGTGGTATATTGGGTATAGAATATTAAAATGCAGCAAAACCAATTAAAGACGATGTGCTTGTTGATCATCACTATGTGCTGGCAAAGTTATACAACAGTCTTCCCCACCCAGTGGAAAACTCCGTCTCCACCTCTCCTTGATCATCACCATCATATAGGGATATGTTTTTCATCTGTCCAAGCGCTCACTTTTAGGAGGCAGCCTTCATATCTTGTTCAGTTTAGTGTCCCCCCATGGGGAATGGCATCGACCATGTATTTATTTATTTATTTAGTACTGGGGAATGAACCCAGGGGCATTCTACCTTCTAGCTACACCCCCAGCTCTTTTTTTTTAAAAATTGAAACAGGGTCTCGCTAGGTTGATGAGAGCCTCACTACTTGCTGAGGCTGTCCTCCAAACTGTAATCCCCCTGTCTCAGCCTCCCATGTACTGGCATTACAGGTATACACCCCAACAGCCAACTTACATTGACCTTTTAATTAGGTGAGGGAAGGAGGTCTAGGGTCTCACCAAAGTGATTCACACAGTTTTGGTTACTCTAAGAGGCTTTTCAATTCACCGATTAGAGTTGAAATTAAATATCAGATTTCTTATCTGAAAAATGGGATCATAATGCTTTTACCTAACAGAATTGAGAAATTTGATGCCGATTAGCAATAACATGGAGAAAATCCCTAGCACAATTCTTTTCACCTAGGTTTTCAAAAACTGGCACTTATGTTGATGCCATCCTTCATTATTAAGTGAACAAATATATAACAAAATCTATCACATGTCAGGCTAATCTGTGTGGAGAAAATGAACGAGACATGGCTCATGTTCTGGGGCACCTCAGCCACAAACTACAAGGAGGTCTAAAGTCTCTGGGGTCTATGGAAAGATCCAGTGAATAAGGTGGCAACCTTCAACTGGGAAGGGGGGCATTTAGAAAAGGTCTGTCAGGAAATATAAGGATGAAATACAGACACGTAGAGATGTCACTTAACAGAAAAATCAAGTTAATCATTCTGAAGATAGAAGATAATATCATGGGAGAAGACTTCCTTAAAGAAAAAAGTAAAATGCAAAACTGCAAATACAATATCAATATAAGGTAACAAACCTATAAAATAAATAAGGTAAGAAATCCTTCAAATTGTTAAAATTGCTCATCTCTGGGTGCTGGGACTGCAGGTAGTTTTTTATTTTCTTCCCTATATGTATGATGATACAATCATTTTCTTTAAAAGCCATGACTACAAACTTAGAAATAAAATGCTGGTTTTTTAAAAATATGGTAAGAAAAAGCATTAAAATGATAATTTGGGGAAAGAGCATTATTTTCCGAGCTCAAAACTCTAGTCTATGGGCCGCAGAGAAATAAAGGCTATGTTTGTTAGAAACAACATTTTATTTACTAGGCCCTAGAGCAAGCTGCAGCTTCAGCCAATAAACTTTGAAGAATCCTTTATTCTTTGGACCTCTCTCTCCATGAAATGTGACTTGTGTGTTTAGAGAAAAAGGCACTGAAGGTTATCCTGTAGAGGAGAGTGAGAGGAAGCCACAGAGAGTTGTGCCTGGCTTGCTGAAACTTTAGAGTGTGCTTTAAATACTCAATGCCATTCTTTCACAAGAAACAATGAACCATTGATTTTGAATTAGGCCTTTTCCTACCTCTGAGCCTCCTCTGAATACTTCTTTTCTCCTGGTAAAAACCTATTCACATCCCAAGGTCTTTTTCATCTATTAGTTGTTCCAAGAGGACTGGATTGGCTCAATAATGGCACCAGCCGTGCCCCACCACCACCAAACTCAGTTTTCCCTGGCAATGTGTATGCAGCTTCATCACACTGCCTGGAAATTGTTTTTTTTCCTATTTATCCCTTAGAAGACTGCAGTCTCTATAAAGCAGCACCTAGCATGATTCCATCTGAAATACTCTGGACCTCACAAGCTCATCTTGAACATATATATAATGAATATATGGTTGGCTACCTATGTTGAATACAAGTAACTTTTCAATCCTGATCTTACTTGGCCACTAATGCCACTGCCCACTATTTCATCACAGATTTCTGCTGTTCTTCTCCTAGAACTCCAAGGATTCCTCCTCAGTCCCTTTCACTGACTCCTCTTCTGCCTGTGTCCCTAAGTGTTGGTGTTATCCAGAGTTCTGTACAAGACCATCTTCTCTTCTGACTAAATGCTGTCCCTGGGTGCACTCATCTCCTTCTCTATTTGCCTCCACATATAGGATGATGATGATGGCCACATTCCTTTTTCTCAGCCCAGCCTTCAACTGCTGAAATTCACACCTACCATGTATATCCTGATCATCTTTACTCAGATATTATGCAAGCATTTACCCTCAAGATGCAAATCTGATTCATTTTTCATGAGTTCTTGAGCTCAATGAGCCTCGCTCTTTTCCTATGTTTTTTCCGTGTTAGATCTATGACCAATTTCTCCCTATAGCACCTTTTTCCCCCTCTGTCTCTGTTCCATTTTTTTAAGCTTTAGATGCTTATTAACTCTTATGTGGATTATGGCAGTAGCCTGAGGACTAACTAAATATTGTAGCCAAATTATTAGTAAACTGATCTTTCAAAAGCACAGTAGTCATCATGTTGCTCTCTTGTTTAATTTCTCATTTTTACCTGCAGAAAGCCTCCTTAGGCAGAAGGTTGTCTTCTCAGTAAGGGAGACTCTGAGGTGGACATACAGGATATTTATTAAGAAAAGTCTTTGAGCCAGGTGTGGTGGTGCATGCCTGTAATCCCAGTACTTGAGAGATTGAGAAAGGAAAACCACAGTTTCTAGGTCAGCCTCAGCAGCTTAGAGAGACCCTCAGCAACTTAGCAAGGCCCTGTTTCATAAATAAAAAGGGCTGGGGGTGTCTCAGAGGTAGAATGCCCCTGGGTTCAATCCTTAGTGACACACA
This sequence comes from Glis glis, assembly GCA_004027185.1. Taxonomy (NCBI): domain Eukaryota; kingdom Metazoa; phylum Chordata; class Mammalia; order Rodentia; family Gliridae; genus Glis; species Glis glis. The sequence continues at coordinate 34,518 of PVJS01015487.1, forward strand.
CACGCATGCACACACGCAAAGAGCCTTTAAGGTCAACACCCATTAAAGGAAGGAGAAGGAAGCAGAGGTGGGCAGAGGGAAGATCAAGCTGCGATGTGGTCCAGTAGCACACTCAGCTCATTTCCTTTCCCCAGAGCTGAAACCTCCAACCATATCGATTCGCGTGCAGCTCCTCATGAGTTCAGCCGAAGCTTTCCTGCCTTCTCCTTTAGGCAGAATTGACCATTCTCTCCTCATCTTCCAGCATACTCTGTACAAATATCTATATTAACACCCAAGTTGTAATACTTTATTACACTTACTGATTTACATGCCTCTTTCTAGTAGTGTTAAGCTTCTTAATATCAGGCACTCAGTTGATCAATCATTTATCCTAAGCACATGAATTCACATGGTATAACTGGAACATAATATTCACTTTTAAAAAGGTATTGAAAAGATGAGTAAGTGGTTGAATACATGGATAGAGCGAAGCATTCTGCACATTGGAGACTTTGTGACATTGAATCAATAATCAGGTCTAGCACAGCATTTCAGAAGATGATTCTGTTCTCTGACTTTTATGGAGAGAGATAAGGAGGAGTAGAGGTGGTGTGACTTAAGTAGATGAAGTTCAAACCCAGGCAAGCCAACAAAGTCAGATAAACATAAAAATGCAAAGCAAAGATAGGATTCTGACTTCAGGTAGTTTAGGCAATACACATCAGAAATCCTGGCTGGGAAGGAAAAATTAAAAATCCAGAATGTAGAGGCATGTTTTGAGCAGGAACTGTAACCAATGAGTCGTAGAATCCCAGAATGTTAGGAAAGGTCTTAGAGGTACTCATCAAACATTCTTTCTTTCTTTTCTCTTTCTTTCCTCTTTTTATTTACTTATTTTTTGTGCTACCCCATGGGGATTGAACCCAGAGGTGTTCTACCACTGACCTACAATCCCCACCTGCATTGTAATTATACATCATAACGAGGTTCAGAGTGATAGAAACATGCGTGCACACAGCACTTGGTGTGTTTCCCTCCAGATCTCACCTCGTTCCTTCCCACTTCCAGTACATATTATTGAGATTGGATAATTTTGTACATGTATCTAGCATTATTGGAACTGTTTCCTTCATCAAGTTTCCTTTCTTCCCTCTCCACCTTCCCCCCTTAATCTCCTTCCACTGGTATCTCTCTTAATTTATTTGAAGTCTCTTTTGTTTCCCAATTCTTCTCTAGCTTCCACATATCTTTTGAGACAGGATCTCACTAAGTTGCCCAGGATGGCCTCAAACTTGCAATTCTCCTGCCTTAGCCTCTCCAGTCCCTGCCAAACCTTCATTTTTTAATAGAAGAGAAATATTATGGTTCTGGACAGATATCTATCCATACATACATACATACATGCAATTAGCCATGTATTTAATATTTCTTTGCAAGTAATGAGATCCTACCATGTTTAGATATTCTGTTAATAACTGGGCATATAAATCTGAAGAGACATGTTCCTTTCCATCAAGTAGACTACAATATGCTAGAAAGGAAAGCAGCATACTCAAGAGACTGCAATGCAGCATGATGAGTGCTTTAATACAAGATTATCTGTGCTTAGAAATACAAAAATGAAGCCCTCAGATTGGCCTTGTGGGAGAAATTGTCAAGTGTTCTGGTAGCAGATAATGTGCAGGAGCCACAGGATGAAGTCTGATATGGACTAAAAGGTTTAAGAACTAGAATTTCTCTGCATTTCCTCAACCTAGATTCAGAACATATACCAGATATGGGCAGAGTTGACAAGACAGGCATATCTGAATTAAAGGAGGAAAGGAAAGGAATTCAGTTTCTGCCAGGTTCATTTCTGAATTTAGCTTCCTATTCTCTCATTCCAGGAGTTTCCAGGAGCCATAAGATGAGCAGCACTGAAATTATTCTAGATTCTCTTAATGGAACTTATTTAGTGAGTGTCCACTTGTCTGCACATTTTTAAGAGGAAGGAAGGAAAGATGGGAGGAAGGAAGGCCTACTAGAAGCAAAGAGTGAAAGCCAGCACCTTCCTTTCTGAAACTCAATCTTGAACATGCTTCAAAATCATCTTAGAAGCACAGTGATCCACATGCTCTCCAGGGATCAGGCGTGGAGCCAATACACCAAAAAAACTGTTCCTGTGAGCTGCTTTAATGAATCAGGTCAGACTGACACAATATCTTCCAGATGCAACCTTAGGAAATAAACTGAGAAGAGGTGTTTGCTATGCATTTGACCTAATGAATGTTTGCCTCATGAATAGAAAAATAATAATTTTGCAAGCAGTCTCCATGATTCATAACTCTTAAATTTATATCAGCAACTATCCTAACAATGAAGCTCTCTCATAGAAAAAGGGTGCAGGCTATAGGACAACTTAAGCTTTAAAAGAAACTTAAAGATTGAAAGTGTTAGAAATACAAAGTATGCTAAATTGTCTCATATCTGATATTCAGATATAAGTTTAGAATTCAAATGATGAATGTGCCCAAATTAAACTCAAACTGCACTCAGCTGATTGTCACATGGAGGTATCTCCTCAAGAATATCCTCAAGAATCAGTTACCCTTGTTTTTTTTTTCTTAACATTTCATTCTAATTTTGAGATAGAAAAACACAAAAAGGAAGGACTTACTGAAAAAACACTCCTACTAGTTGTTTTTGGGTTTGTTGGTAGTTATTAAGATTCATTTCTAGACTCCAAAACTTATTGTTTTCCTTATTCCTTCACCTTGAACCTGAAATCACTCATCCCTCATTTAAGCATTGTCTCTTCCCACAAAAGTTTGCACTACATTTTTAAAAAGATTATAATCACTTTGATAGCCTGATCTGAGTCTTCATCTTTATAATCTTGTCCCCCAGTTTCACTTGTGACCAGCTATATTTCACTAGGTCCATTCGTGAGTCCTCAACTAGATGGAAAAGTAAGTACTTAGACAATCTGTAATTGACAACATTTTTACTAATATTCACTATTCATGCCTTGCATGGGAGGAGGTTGTAGGTTCAAAGAGATCATAGAAAGATTTAAACAAGAACATAAATAAAATTGCTGTCTCTCTAATCCCCTGTAAATCCAAATATAAACTAATCAGAGTACTTACTTCTTGATCAAAGTCTCATTCTTTATTCTCAGAAAAAAGCAAGATACTTTTCTAGATCAAACAGCCTCCAAAGAAAGTTCAAGGAAAAACATCAGGAGAGTAAATTACAATGACCAGATATTTCACCAAAGAGTCTACAACCTCTGAAATTTTCTAGTATCACATAATAATTTTATTTTATTTTATTTTATTTTATTGCGGTACCAGGGATTGAACGCAGGGGCGTTCTACCTCCGCGCTACGCCCCCAGCCCTATTTTTTATACTTTATTTTGAAACCGGGTCTCACGAAGTTGCGGAGGGCCTCACTAAGTAGAGAGAGAGAGAGAGAGAGGGAGAGAGAGAGAGAGAGAGAGAGAGAGAGAGAGAGCTGAGGCTGGCCGCGAATCCGGATCCTCCAGTCTCCGCCTCCCAAAGTACTGGGATTACAAGCGTGTGCCACCACGCCCGGCCCACATAATAATTTTAGAAAAGACAATTGCTATCTCAAGTCTAACCTAAACTTCTTTGTGTAGATGTAAATTTATTCCTTTTGGGCCTAACCCCAGATACCATGGGGAATAAATGTTCTTTGTATATATGTAGACTTTCTTTGTAAATTCTGGAGTTCACTCCTTAGCTTTTCTTTCTGTGACTGTGGATGTACTAGTGGAATATAGTATGCTCCAGTATACACATCATCATTTAAAATCTAGTTGTTAAAGGTAGAACAGTTATGCTCATGTATAAGTGAAACATTACCTGCTCTTCTCTTGTCCTCTCAACATATTCAGGTGGCCCTTCAATCTCTCAGGATCTGTCAGATCATAAAATACCAACCGCCAGATGAAGATGTGCCTTCTTTCTGACACCATAACTCCTAGAATTTGCTGAACTGTAGGTGCAGGATTCTATCTGGAATATTGCACATATTTCAGGATTCAGCCTAAAGGCCCTATTAGTGCTGTATGTCTCACTTACATTACTGGATGAGGCAATGATGAGGTTCAAATCTCCTTTCTCTATCACAGATGAAGATGCACCCAGTGATGCTGCCATAGCCAATTCTCATCTCTCTTTCAGTGAGTACAAGAGATCCAGATAACAGAGAGCAGAACTGAAAACCCATTCTGGGTGACAGTCTGGGATGGGTTTCTAGGTTTGCACAGGGGTTTTTGGAAATCAAGGAACCATGGAAAGAAGAGAAAATAATACATAAACAAATG
>PVJS01015488.1:0-38831 GCA_004027185.1 Glis glis
TCTCTCTCTCTCCCTCTCTCTCTCTCTCTCCCTGTCTCTCTCTCTCTCTCTGTCTCTCTCTACCTAGTGAGGCCCTCCGCAACTTCGTGAGACCCGGTTTCAAAATAAAGTATAAAAAAAATAGGGCCGGGGGTGTAGCGTGGAGTTAGAACGCCCCTGGGTTCAATCCCTGGTACCGCAAAAAAAAAAAAGTAAGTGGTGAATTAATTTATCAATAATGGAAATTATTATTCATGTAGTGGTCAGATAGTTATGTCCCAACCTCCCAGCTTGGTCTCCATAGAGAAGCCATTATGGAAGTGTCTCCGCCTTCCCGGCCCGGGAGTTTCGGGGGCCCTGTGAGTGTCCGTGAGTTTCTCTTTGCGCACCAGAAGTGGCCCTCACTCAGCCAGTGTTTGCAGGACACCGCCTAAGTGCCGGGCACCGGTCCCCGCGCCGAGGACCTGCTGGGAACAGGCAGGCCGCCCTGCTTTTCTGTCGGGCATTTCCTAGCTGGGGCCGCCGACAGAAAGCAAGGACATAAATACACTGTCAGCAAAAGGCATGAAGAAGAAAAAGACGAAATTACCTTGTTGTGAGTTCCCCGTTAAAAATTTATAGGATGTTTATTTCATGAGATACGTTTGTGTCAAGGAAGCAGCCAGCCACCAGTGACGCACCAGTGACACCTCCCACAGGGTTAACCCAAGTCACGGTGAGGAAGCTTCCAGCAGCAGCAAATGGAAACCCTGACGGTGCTTCTTAAAAGTCAGTTTACAGCCGGGCATGGTGGCGCACGCTCAAGGTAAACTGACTTTTTTTTTTTTTTGCGGTACCGGGGATTGAACCCAGAGGCATTCTACCTCTGAGCTACACCCCCGGCCCTATTTTTTATCCTTTATTTTGAAACAGGGTCTCACTAAGTTGCGGAGGGCCTCACTAAGTAGCTGAGGCTGGCTGCGAACCCAGATCCTCTGGTCTCAGCCTCCCAAGTACTGGGATTACAAGCGTGCGCCACCACGCCTGACTTTATTTTTATTTTGAAACAGGGTCTCACTAGGTTGCTGAGAGTCTTGGTACCTTGCTGAGGCTGTCCTCGAACCTGTGACCCTCCTGTCTCAGCCTCCCAAGTGCTGGGATTACAGTTGTGCGCCACCACACCCTGCTGGATTAATATTTTTTTTTTTTTTGCGGTACCAGGGATTGAACCCAGGGGCGTTCTACCTCCGTGCTACACCCCCGGCCCTGTTTTTTATACTTTATTTTGAAACCGGGTCTCACAAAGTTGTGGAGGGCCTCACTAAGAAGAGAGAGAGAGAGAGAGAGAGAGAGAGAGAGAGAGAGAGCTGAGGCTGGCCGCGAACCTTGATCCTCCGGTCTCCACCTCCCACAGTACTGGGATTACAAATGTGCGCCACCACGCCGGGCTTGGATTAATAATTTGAATGGATTTACTGGGAAATGGTTAAAACTATAGGCAGGTGGGGCATGGATGGAGGAAGCAGGTCGCTGGGGCGTGGCCTGGGCGTGGCCTGGGCGTGGCCTGGGCGTGGCCTGGGCGTGGCCTGGGCGTGGCCTGGGCGTGGCCTGGGCGTGGCCTGGGCGTGGCCTGCGGACTGTATCTTCTCCGCCCCCTCCCCTGCTTTCTCTGCTTCCCCAATGCCATGAGCTGAGCAGGTTTCATCCACCAGCCCTTCCGCCATGAATTTCTGCCTCACCTTAGCCGGCAGCCATAGAGCTGGCTGCTCATGGACTAAATACTCCGCGACTGTGAGCCAAAGTGACTGTCCTCCTCTAAGCTCTTCTTGTCGGGCATTTTGGTCACAGTGGTGCAAGGCTGACAGGCACATCTGGCCACTTTGGGCTCAAGCCTTGATTCCTGCACGTGTCTTCCTGCACGCATCAAACTGAAATAACTGTTTACCCTTAATCCCATGTTTAGCTCGTGTTCCCGCGGTCTACTTACTTATCAACACTGTGCATGTGAGTGTGTGCAAGCAACCAGGAAACTTTGATGAAGGGTTGAGTAAGCCGATGCACAGATCAACAAGTCTACACCCTGTATGCCAGGGACACGCTGGCATCTGTGCGACCCTGCACATGGGAGCCAGCGCCACCATTAAAGGACCTCGGGTGCACCCCCTTTTACAAAGGCAGACTCGTACCCACATCTGGGTAGCCAGTGCTGCCTCTGTTCAAACCCTGTGTCACCATGCCCTGCTCCCACAGCCCTGTTGACGTAAGCAACATTGTTTCAAAGGCGACAGTGACCAGGCATGGTGGCATGCCTGTAATCCCAGGACTTGAGAGGCTGAGACAGGAGGATTGCAGGTTTGAGGAGTAGTGAGACTCTCAGCAACCTAACAAGACCCTGTTTCAAAACAAAACAAAAAGCTGGGGGTGTAGCTTGGAGTTAGAATGTCCCTGGGTTCAATTTCCAGTACCACACACACACAAAAGAAACTCACACACAAAAAAATGGTGAGGGTGTTGGAGGTCAGGGGTCCAGGTGATTAAGTAAGTGGCCACCCTCAGATATTTCCTCTGGCTTCCATATCCTGAGATCATTTTTAAAAGGACCCAGGTCTTAGAGGAATCCAAATCATCAGGACTAGAAGGTCTCAAGGTAATTTTTCAAGGGGAGGAAATTGAGGCTCAGGGAGGGAATGGATGTCTCCAAAGGCAATCAGCAGTGGAACTGAGTCCAGAAGTCGATTAACATTTATTCATTCAACAAACATTTATTGACTCTTCCACCCGTCCATGTCCCAGGAGCAGAGAGGCTGTGGGAGGGACGGGCCAAGGCCCCGCCTCCTGAAGTTAACAACCTATTGGAGTAGGCAGGTGATAAAGTTGGAAATGTGCACGGGGCCATGGCCCTGCCACCCAATGCCCCACCAGGAGCCCACCCATGTCTGCATGACCCCAGCCCTCCAACGGCCTCTCCAGGCCAACACAGACCGAGCACTTCGCCGGGAGCACAGCTCAGAGCTGGGTGTGACGTTCTATGCTCTTTCTCAATCCTAAAGATGATAAGTGGGAAGAACAGGAGAGGAAGGACCGGTGTTACAGCCAAGGGATGTCAGACGTAGCCAAAGAAGGCTCCGGCCGTGACTAACGGCCCGGCTGAGCCCGTCACTGTCTTTAGGAGGTAATGGGTGACCCACACAGCGGCCACTCTGCACCTGGCTGATGGTTTCTCTGTCGATGTTGGCAGCCTCGGAGCCCAGTGACAGATGCTGGCCAGCAGCTCCGGTGACAAGGTGACCGGGTGACCCTGTCACCTCGAAGAGCCGTCACGACCTCGCTCTTGTATGTCTGTGACCAGCTGAGCACTTGCTCAGAGACACTCAAACGTCACTTCTGAGAAGCAGGGGTTAGGGCCGCCTGCCCTACCGATCACCCCGTGTGTCCTGCACGTGAGAGAAACAAAAAGTGACTCAAGCCGGGTGTGGTGGTGCACACTTGTAATCCCAGTACTTTGGGAGGTGGAGACCGGAGGATCCAGGTTCGCGGCCAGCCTCAGCTCGCTCTCTCTCTCTCTCTCTCTCTCCTTAGTGAGGCCCTCTGCAACTTTGTGAGACCCGGTTTCAAAATAAAGTATAAAAAACAGGGCCGGGGGTGTAGCGCGGAGGTAGAACGCCCCTGCGTTCAATCCCCGGTACCGCAAAAAAAAAAAAAAAAGTGACTCAAAGCGCCGCTTTGTAAATAGCTGCGCGTCGGCCCAGGGGCCTAGTCTAGTCCTGGTGACGACACTGTGCTCAGGCCATTCCTGCAGCTGCAGAGCTCAGCAGGGTTAACGCCCTTTCCAGCTCCCACAATCCACAGCTCATGGTCCTTCCCGGGCTCGCGGCGCGGGCTGAGAGCCCTTGACCTCAGCTGGATCTGCAGCTGGTGCTGGGTAGCGGGACACTGGCAGACACAGTCCCTCAGCCACAGTGGCCGCACCCTGTGAGAGCAAGCCCTCCACTGCAGCTGACCCCAACCACTTCAGTAGCGACTCGTCATCGCTCAGCCAGCGGGGACAGAAGCGGACAAGGGTCAGGTAGAAGGGTCGCCCCTCTGCCCCGTATCAGAGAGGACAGAACTAGACAGGAGGAGCTGGGATCGGAACCACGGCTCTCGCTCCAAGTCCGGGCATTCATGGGGATAGCGCCGGGGCCAAGCCGGGCCGCGTAAGTGGCTGCGCTCTCGGGCCGGCTGGGAGGACAGGCCTGGGGACCCTTTCGCTTCACCTTTGTCATCTGTCTCTGGCTAAACAGGGCGGATCTGCCTGCTCCACCCGGGCAGCGATGAGCCCGGGCCTCGGGAACAGGCTTGGCCTACTCCTGGTGTTGTCTTGATTTAAGCTGCGCCACCAAGAGCAGTTTAGTTTATTAAACCCCACGTGACCCTTGGCGTCTTCTTGAGCAAGGGATACAAGAGAAAAACCTGGATTTTTTAGAGCCTGTCTGACTCACAGAAGTACCAGGACAAGGATTATTACGCCCATTTTACAGATGGGGAAACTGAGGCTCAGCGAGACCCAGTGACTGACTCTAGTTAGCAACGAAGAGACTGGGCTTGGGGGTTCAGCTCCTGACTCCTAGCTCAATGCTCTCCCTAACATGGACGCTCTCTGGCCTCTTTTGGTCTCCAGGCCTGGTCATATCTCTAGCGCGGTACTGTCTGTTATGGTTCCCCCTAAAGAATGTTCCCCCCAAAGCCATGTGTTAAAAGTATGGTCCCCAATGTGTTCAGCAGTGGGGGGGGCTGGAGGAGGTGGGTACCTGAGGGTGTGGCCTTGGGCACTACATCTGTCCCAGGTGTTCCTCTCACTCTCTGCCTCCCCGCTCCATGACCATCTTTCCTCCGCCATCTTTCTTTTCGCCATAATGTTTCTGCCTTGGAGCCGGCCGACCATGGACTGACCTCTGAAACCGCGAGCCACATGAACCTTTCCTCCTCTGAGTTGTTGTCGTCAGGCACTTTGGCCACAGTGACAAGAAGCTGCCCAACACACCGTCTGGCACAGCCTTCTGCCCCAGCAGACGCTCACCTCTGCGGCTCCTTCTAGTCTCAAACAGCCTCCCTCAAAGGCGGGCGAGGTGGGCGTGGTTCCACACGCACCGGCCTGCTCATCTATCTTAGGGAACCCAACTTCACGCCTAATGGCCCGAGTGTCTTATACCAAATTGCCATGGCGTTTGCTGGTGCAAGAAGCCACCAGAGGAGTGTACATGCGCCCTTCCCAAAAAGTGTGAGGTCCTGAAACTTATCCTTGCAGGTGGCGGTTCACCAACTGTCCCTTTTGGATCAAAGTGGGCATCATGGCTCTGGGTCCATGGACCACTACTGCCCACCATCCCTGAGCGTGGAAGTTCCTGGCATGAATTCAGAGGTCATGATGGGGACAGGTAGGGGTGTTCTCTTGTTGAAAAGCAGACATTTCTGGCAGGGCCCAGCTGGTACCAGTGCATTGCCCCATTATTTTTTATATGCAGAAATAGGACCAGAGAGGGAGCACCTTCACCCAGAGTCACACAGCAAATTGGGAGCCAACCTGCACCAAGGGTTTTCCCAAGTCTAGCCACATTTTGGAGCTAGAGAGAAGTCAGTAGAGAATAATTCAGTCTTGCTGTTGATGGTGCATAACTAGAATGCCCTAGAGCATGCTGTGAGCTCTCCATATCCTTGTCTCAAAGATTTGGGTCCACCTTCTTTCTGTGCATCCCTGAGCGGTCCAAATTCTGTTCACTGTGGTGTAGGGCTCACCACCGACTGGCTGCATGGCCAGGCAACCTGTGTAGCCTCTCTGTGCCTCAGTTTCTTTCTGTAAGGCCAGGATAAAAGCAACGGCACTGGATCCGTCTCACGAGCCTCCTTGGGTTCTCTTAGCCTCGTCTAATGCCTGGACCATCAACCACTTCCTGGAGCATAGCTGTTGCTATGACAACCTACTCTACACCCATCATACACCCACTGCCTGGAGTCCACGCCTGAGGTGTCTGGCTCCTTCCACCACTCGAAGATTAACAAGGGGAGCCCCTTATGGAGTGCAGCACTTTAAATACAGAGAGCCAGGAATACCTGGGAACCGGAGGACATACTCTCTCTCTCTCTCTCTCTGCTCCACCCTCGGCTGGGCCACACCACGGAGTGCTCCTGCACAGCTGAACTGGAGACAGGCCACATAGCCAAGCAACCAGTGCCAGCTCAGCCATGCACCACTGACCTCACGTCTCAGCTCTCCTGCCTCGCCTCCCTTCTCCCGCAGCGTCCCCGCCCTGAGGAACATTTAGCACCCTGCTTCAGGTCTGTTTCCTGGAGAGCTTGCACAAAGACTACAGCTAAGGCAAGGCTGATGTGAGGATTAAATAAATGCATGCAGGGAAAGGCACGTTGAACCGCCCCAGCACTGTGTAAGCACGCCCCAGGCTCACGCGTCTGCCACTGAATCATGGCTGTCAATATCATTGCTGTTTTTTGTAGATGTTACTCCGTCTGGGCTCTGAGTGATGTGGTCCCACCTGTTTTGCCTACTTTGTGCTGGCCCCTGCTCCAGCCCCATCCTGGTCTTTTTTACATGCCTTCGTTTATGCATGGAACATACATCCATCCATCCATTCATCCATTTATCCATCCATTTATCCATCCACCCTTTCATCCATCTATCCACCATCCATCCATACATACATACATACATACATACATACATACATTTATCCATCCACCCATTCATCTATCTATCCATCATCCATCCATCCATCCATCCATCCATCCATCCATCCAATAATCCATCTACCAATTCATCCATCCATTCATCCATCCATCCATCCATACATCCATCCATCCATCCATACATCCATTTATCCATCCGCCCATCCATCCACCCATCCATTTATCCATCCGCCCATCCATCCATCTATCCATCATCCATCCACCCATCCATTTATCCATCTACCAATTCATCCATCCATCCATACATACATACATACATACATACATTTATCCATCCGCCCATCCATCCACCCATCCATTTATCCATCCGCCCATCCATCCATCTATTCATCATCCATGCACCCATCCATTTATCCATCCACCCATCCATCCATCTATCCATCATCCATTCACCCATCCATTTATCCATCCGCCCATCCATCCATCCATCCATCCATCAATTTATCCATCCATCCATCCATCCATCCATCCATTACACAAGTATTGGTTGAGCATCCACACAACAAATCAAACAGCCCCGACGTGGTTCCTGGCCTCAGTTTACACCAACATTGTCTGCCTTTCTCTTTGCGAACTGCCCCCGCCTCCAGGTCTCTGTGCGCCTGACACGTGGGCAGGGCAGCCGTCTGCACACCCGAGCCACCGTCTGTTATGTTGGCAGCACAACTGGCTGCTCTGTTTGCCCAGCGCTCTTCCCACCCAACTGTGACCCCCCGGCCCCCGGTCATGGCCGACGCTAAGGAAGCGCATTCACAAAACACCTCCTGGGTGCTGGGCGCGCTCTAGCCCTGGAGACGAAGCAGCAAAAACAACCGACGGATATTCCTGGCCTCGTGGGATTTGCATTCGAGTTGGGGGTTCCAGACAAATGGTAAGCATGCGAAGTAAGAGAACCAGTCAAGGTGTTGGATAATGAAAACTCCAGAGGAGGAAAAACTGAACCTGGAGAGGGGCTGGGAGACGCCGGGCGGTGTGGAGAATGCTTTAGATAGAGTGGGAGGAGGATGTCTCCCTGAGAAAGAGACATTTAGGTAAAGATCTGTAGGGAGTGAGGGAACCGGCCATGTCTATAACTTGGGAAGAGTGTTCCAGGCAGAGGGAACAGCCAGTGCCAGGCCCCTGAGGTAGGAGCACTGCTGACTTGTTTGAGCACCCCGAGGATGACAGGACAGTGGGAAGGGAAAGGGAGGAATGGATGGCAGCCACGGTGGCAAAGGTGAGGGGCCGGATCATGAGTGGCCTCGTGGGACACTGCACAGACAGTGGCTCTAACTCTGAGTGAGATGGGAGCCATTTGGGGTGATCAACCATGCCCCTTTGCCTGGGACTGAGGGGACTCCGGGGAGTCGGGACTCTGTGCGAAGCAGGGTTAGTCCTGGGCCAGCCAGGACCGGGTGGTCACTTTAGTGCCACAGCATGGTTTACAGCTGAGCTCAGACATAAACTCTTCTTCTGGGATGCGTGAGGATCGCTGTGGTCGCTGGAAAACAAGAAGACACTCATGAGACAGTAACAGAATCGGGGTGACCAGCTCAGAAGCCAGAGACCCAGAGGAGGGAGGAAGACGGCTCGGACCGGAGCAGTAGCTGTTGGAGGTAGGAGAGGCGGCCATTGGAGCTCCACACATACAGAAGCCAGCAGCAGCCGGGGGTGGTGGCGCACGCTTGTCATCCCGGTACTTGGGAGGCGGAGACCGGAGGATCACAGGTTCGTGGCCAGCCTCAGCTACTTAGTGAGGCCCTCCACAACTTCATGAGACCCAGTTTAAAAATAAAGTATAAAAAAATAGGGCTGGGGGTGTCGCTCGGAGGTAGAACGCCCCTAGGTTCAATCCCTGGTACCGCGAAAAGAAGAAGGAGGAGGAGGAGGAGGAGGAGGAGGAGAAGAAGAAGAAGAAGAAGAAGAAGAAGCAGCCAGAAAGGTTCAGTGGGGGAATGAGCGTCTACTTCCTGTGCAGGTGACACATCTGTCACCCATCCCGCCTTCCCTGGGACTCCTCTGAGCCCCACCACTTCCTGTCTGGGAGAGACTGGGAAATAGTGGTCACCTGCACCTTTTTTTTTTGCGGTACCGGGGATTGAACGCAGGGGCGTTCTACCTCCGCGCTACGCCCCCAGCCCTATTTTTTTATACTTCATTTTGAAACCGGGTCTCACGAAGTTGCGGAGGACCTCACTAAGTAGAGAGAGAGAAAGAGAGAGAGAGAGCTGAGGCTGGCCGCGAACCGGGATCCTCCGGTCTCCGCCTCCCAAAGTACTGGGATTACAAGCGTGCGCCACCACGCCTGGCTCACCTGCACCTTTTGAGGAGTGTCCCCGTCTAAGTTCTGTCATGGCCCCACCTCGGGGATGTAGAGAGGGCCATGCACGCACCCTCTCCACCGATGAGGGACTTGGAGCTCAGCGCCATGGGTGCCGTGTGTGCCTGGGCGCCGTGTGTGCCTGGGCGCCCAGTGCGCGCTCCCCAGAGTCACCCCGGGTCCACACCCCAGGCAGTCGGGCAGGCTGGGTTTCAATGATCCAGGTGTGACTCACCGGGGACACTCTGGGGCCTCTGTTTTCTCATCTGGGAGATGTGGACAATGGTCCTGGCTAGCAGCATCGTAAGGAATAGCAACAAGGAAGTGCGTGAATGCTTGAGCCCTGCACGGGACACGCACAAGCAGGCCCCCGGCATGTGGATTTCCCTGCTTCCCTGGACCCATCTCCAGCCTCCCCGTACAAGATTTCCTAAGTAAAAGAATGTTCTTAAGGACTGTTTTCAGGAGCCCAGTGGAGCCATTCTGTTCAGCTGAGTGGGGAATATTTATACCGTCTTTTCTAAAAGCAAATGATTTCCCAGAGATGCTGAATTAATTTCTAAGCAGCCTCCAGGCTGTCTTGTAAATACACAGCTAGGAGTGTTAACCAAGCACCCATTTGTCCAGCAAACCAGAACTGAGATGCTGGAGGGCTGTAAATATCGGGGCTGTGTCTCTCCCAGCTACACTTTTTTAAAGCCAGAAATTTCATATGCTCTTGCTCTCTCCTCTTCAAATAGTCACTCATTCGATCGTTTATGAATTCATCCGACACATGTTTACTGAGCACCTATTAAGTGCCAGGCTCTGTTCTGAGCATCACAGAGCCAAGAAGGAGCAAGAAGGGGGGCAGGTTTCTGCCTTTGTGGAAATTACAATCCAGCGACTACAAGGTAAGACCATGCTGTGTGGTGCATGAAAACAATAATGACAATATTAATAACCATAGCTCACATTTCTTCTTTTAAATTAAGGTCCACTTTATATACGGCATTTGTTGAGTACCTATCATGTGCCAGATATTTATTGAGCAACTATTATATTACAGGCATTTACTGAGTACCTACTGTGTGCCGGGCATTGTGCTAAGATCATGGAGCTAAGAAGGAGCAAAGAGGGGCAGGTCCCTGGCTCTGTGGCACTTATAGTCCAATGATTATGAGCAAGACCGCGCTGTCTGGTGCACAAAAACAAAAATGACAATATAGATAACAATAGCTCATTTTTTTATCGAGGTCTTCTTTGTACACAATGAAGTCCTCAAATCTATTTGGACTCAGGCATGTCAAGGCAGACCGCTGTTAATCAATCCGGAATGTTCCCTCATATTCCTTCCCAGTCGCATCTTTCCTGCTCCCCGACGCAATCGCTAACCTGGTTTGCACCCTCATACGTTTCCATACAAATAGGATCATGCAAACTGCCCTTGTTGGGGCACATTTCTTTCACCTAACAAAACATTTTTGAGATCCTTCTAGTTGTTGGATAAATCAGTAGTTTATTTTTTTTTATTGCAGCATAATAGTTCATTGTCTAAATAGACCACAGTCCTTTAAATGATTTTCCTGTAGTTGAACTATTTTCCTGTAGACTATTTTCAGTGTGGGGTTTGTTCTAAGGAGCGCTGCTGGGAACATTTGTGTGCAGGGCTTTTTATGGAATTTGCTTTCATTTCTCTTGGATAAATACCCAGGAATTGAGTGGCTAGGTCTTAGGGTAGATGTATGTTTAACTTCCTGAGAAATTGCCCAACTGTTTTCCAAAGCAATTGTGCCATTTTCTAGCCCCAATCCTCCCCATCATACCCACATTCTCTGGGGCTGGGGTTTTAATTTTAACCACTCCAGTGGGTATGTTGCCAAATCTCATTGCACTTTTAATTGGTATTTCTCTAATGGCTAATGACGTTGAGCACTTTTTCAAGTGTTTATTGGATATGTGCATATATGGTTGCATGAAGTGTTTATTCGGGTCTTTCTTTTTGGATTTTTTTTCTGTCTTTTTATTACCCAATTGTAAGAGCTCTCTATATGGTCTGGTGCAAGTCCTTTGTCAGATATATGTTTTGTAATAATTTTTTTTCCAGTCTGTGGCTTGCCTATTTATTTAAAGCTATATTAAGAGGAAGCAGGTGTTTTTACTTTGAGTAAATCCCAGTTTATTTATTTATTTTTCTTTTATGGTTGAAATTTCCTAACCCTTGCTAAGAAATCTTCGCCTACCCAAAAGGTCATCAAGAGATCTTTTTCTTCTAGTGGCTTCCTGTATTGGTTTCTACCTTTAGGTCTATGATCATTCATATAGAACTAGAGATGTATCAAGTGTTTAACTGGGAATGCCTTCTTTAATTCTCTTTAACAAGTCTATAAAGTAGGTACAAACACCACCTCCAGTTTTCGCAAGGGACGACTCTCATTTTGGTTTCTTACTGTGTTTCGCTCATTTATTCTCTTCTGCATTCTACACACACTTGTCTAACACTCCTCCTGGAGCCTGGCACATCTGCCTTGGAATGTGCATTTGAACAGTATCTCAGTCAACATTTTCATTGGTGTCATCCAAAACAACTGACCACACAACTTAGAGGAAGGAAGATGTATTTGCTCACAGTTTGTGGAGATTTCAAGTTTTATTCCATGTTAGGCCAGGTCTGTGGAGCTCAGGGCATGGCGGTGGGAAGTGGAGAGAGGGAGAGATCAAGGCTCTGCCCTCACATCATGGAGGCTAGAAGCAGAGAGCAAGCAGGGGAAGGAGAGACCTTATATCATCCCCAAGACCACATACCCAGGAACCCCTCCTTAGTAACCAATCCCTGCCTCCAACATGGCTACCTTGTTTCCATGAGGGATAGGGGGGCATTCTAAATCCAAATCATTACAAACAGCATGTCAAAGGCTTCCAGTTCTGACACAGAGAGAATCCGGAGGACATAGGAGAACTGGCAACTGCAGACAGGAAAGACTTCTCAGGGGAAGAGGGCTTTGGACAGCCATCGGAGGTAGGGGAAGATGAAAGCATTCACATTTACAGAGAAAAGATCTGTCAGGAGAGAAAATGCAAGAGCAGGGGCTCAGAGGACGATGTGCCTCCGTGGGCTGTTTTATCTAAAGCCAATGAGTATGGCAAGTCGTACTAATGGCCCCGGTAATCCCTCTCTCCCCGGACCCTTGCTTTGTTGCATGACCTTAGAGTTTGTACCTTAAAAGCAGAGTACTTCCTTCCCCATGGGACTTTTTTCAGTCAACAAAATGAAGGAGATGTTATGGTTTCCATCTAGGATGTCCCCAGAAGAGCACATGTGTTGGCGATGTACCAATGTTCAGAGATGAAAGAATTGAACCATGAGGATGCTAACCTCACCGGTGTATTGATCCATTGGATAGGTTAATCATTTGGACTACAAGGTGGTAACCATAGACAGCAGGTAGGGTGTGGCTGGAGGAAGTAGGTCATGGGGGCATGGACTTGAGGACTGTATCTGTCCCTGGCCCTTCCGGGGTCTCTCTCTCTCTCTCTCTTTCTTTCTCTCTCTCTCTCTCTCTCTCTCTCTCTCTCTCTCTCTCTCCCTCTCTTTCTCTCTCTCCTTCCTGGCTCCTATGGATGCTATGAGTTGAGCACCATACACTGCCACAATGATCTTTCTTCCTAGGAACCAGCCAGCCACGGACTGAACCTCTGAAACGGTGAGCCAAATAAACCTTTCCCCTTCTAGGTTGTTCTTGTCAGGTGTTTTGGTCTCAGTAACGAAAAGTTGATTAAAACAGAAGACAGAGTGCATCAGTCGCAAGCCGAGGTCTCAAGAGGGCTTGCTCTCTGTGTCTCTGCCGTCATTATGGGAACACGCCTGGGCTGACCAGGTGGCTCATGAGAGTCACATGGAGCACAGCCAGCTCACCCCCATCATCCTAGCCAAGGCTGTCCAAGACTGGCTGGTCGCCAGCCCACCATCCCCCTGAGTGGCAGTTGCATCATCTAGGAATCAGACACATCAATGGAGTTAGGAGTCCAAGATATTTATTGAGGGGTACACCTGTGGAAGAGGAATGAAGAAAGAAGCAGAATTGGGTGGGGGAAGGCTTTAGTCCTCGATGCAGATATGACAGTGGTTATAGAATGGATTGAGCAGGAAGCTAAGGTCATGGTCTATATCTGCCCAAGTCTTTACCAACCCCAAATGGGAGCGCTGGAGCCCAGACTCCTTCTGATAGGAGCCCGGCCTGGGGCAGACGTGGCCAGGCTCTGCTCCCTGCTGTGCTCAGTCATTATCTGAGGGCTGCTCTCCAAATGTATAATCTTGGCCTGAAAGCCGAGGGAGAGCCTGAAGGTACCAGCAGCTGGAGGCTGTCAACTGCAACCCATTCAGCCGAACATAAAATTCTTTTTGAAGTGAAACACAAGCAGGGCAGCTCCAAGCCTGGCACACACAGCCGGGAGAAGGAGCCCAGCCAAGACCAGCAGAGCAGAGCCGAACAATCCAGGCACATATGCAGGAAACATTTACCATTGCTTACCACTGGGCTTTCGTGCATGTTTGTTATGCAGCATTATTACGGCAATAAATAACTGATACAGTAAGTTAGCTCTGCTCTCCGCTGGCAGGCCGTTGGCTTCTCATTGGGTGAAAGACAGAGGCTTGCCTCTAACTAAATAAATAAATAGGGTGCCTTTGTTGCAGATGAGGCTGGCACTGTCAGGAAGCCATTCCCGCTTAGTAATGTCTATGCTTCCGATTTCACTAAGTATCGATTTGTAATGATTAGCACAGTTGTGACACTTCAGCATCTGTGAGTGGCTGGGTACGGGGGGAGTAGGTTTTATGCAACCGCTAAAATGCAGCCACTGTCAGAAAACCTTAAGATACTTGTTCGTTATTCATGCTCACACCCTTACGCACTGGCGACCTGGGGCAGAGGTAGGCTCGGCTGGCCCGTGCTCCCTGAACCTGGGGAAATGCTCTAAGCAATGGCTGCTTGAGAGGGGAGGCACTCACAGCTTCTAACGTGCACTAGCTCTCGGAATTATTGTGAAATGGGGCACCATGGCAGGCGGGAAAGCCTCAGGGCTGCTCTCGGGGGTTCTTCCCCAGCATGCCCACCTGCATCCTCAACCCTGCCCTCCCTGTCACGGTTTTCAGCCAGTCTGTCAGAGGTGTGTTTGACTCTACCATGAAAATCTCCCCAAGGAGACCGCTCCTCTCCACCCACCACTGCCGGCCTTGTGAGCACCACCCGCATCTCCCACCTGCATGGTGTGATCATCTTCCACCAGAAGTCAACATTTCCCCTCTTGTCCCAACTGTCTGTTGCCCAATAGAGTGATCTACTTAAAATTAAAGTCAGGCTGGGGCTGGGACTCAGTGGTGGAGCGCTTGTCTAGCATGCGCGAGGCCCTGGGTTTGATGCCCAGCACCCACCCTCCAAATTCACATATTTGAGTCTGGCACATGCCTGTAATCCTAGTACTTGGGAGGCTAAGACAGGAGGATGACAGATTTGAGGCTAGGTTCAGCAACTTGGTGAGACCCTCACCAAGCAAGACCTTGTTTATTTTTTTTGTGTGTGGTACTGGGGATTGAACCCAGGGGCATTCTACCTCTGGGCTACACCCCCAGCCCTATTTTTTATTCTTTATTTTGAAACAGGGTCTCACTAAGTTGCAGAGGGCCTCACTAAGTAGCTGAGGCTGGCTGCGAACCTGGGTTCCTCCTGTCACAGCCTCCCAAGTACTGGGATTATAAGTGTGCGCCACCACATCTGGCAAGACCTTGTTTCAGAATGAAAATTGCAATGGCTGGGGGTGTAGCTCAGAGGTAGAATGCCCTTCGATTCAATCCCCAGTACCACAAATAAATAAAGTCAGACCAAGTCATTCCTATGCTCGAAAATACTTCCATAGCTCCCCATCTCACTCCAAGTAAAAGTAAACATCTTTACCCTTGCCTTTGCTTATCGATTGTCATGAAACAAACCACCCCCAAACTTAGAAGCTGAAACCAATATGGTATTTCTCCAAATGCTCCACTCTGGCTGTGTGTTTGTTCTGTTTGGCACATTTGGGGCTGGGGTGTGGGGATAGCTGGAAGGGCCAGAATGACCTCAGTCATGTGACTGATGGTGGCAGCTGGCTGGGAGGTCCACGGGGCACCAGCTGGGTGTCCGGGTTGTCTTCCACGCGGTCTTTCTTCATGTGACTGCTTGTGCTTCCTCCCAACATGGCGGCCGGCTCCATGTGCAGGCGCTGCAAGAAGTCAAGACTGCAGAACGCTGAGGCCAGGCCTGGGAAACGACCCCGCAACACCTCTGCTTCATTCTATGAGCTGGCTCGTTTTTCCTGTGTGTGTGCACATGGGTGTGTGACTATTGACAGGCCTAGGTCATGGAGGGGAGGAATGTCCCCAGTGTCCCTGAGTATGACCGTCACCACTGCTATCCTTGCTGAGTCCAGTACCATAGCCACTAGCCACGCAGGCCTGTCAGGAGCTGGCGGCGGACTATTCCAGAATTGAGCTACGTGGTCGGCATACAATGCATACCAGATTGTATAGACAGAGATAGGTCTCAGCCTCCCAAGTACTGGGATTGCAAGCATGCATGCCCGGTTTAGGGATTTTAGCATATGGCGGCTTGCACTCAGTTTCCATTGCAGAGTGCTGCTCCGGCCTTGACCCACCCCCTTGCCGTCCAACACCATGCACCATGCGCCGTTCACGCTCCTGCTGGCTGCCAGCGCCTTTCCTGCCTCTGACTCTCCCCCGTGCCGTTCCTGTGCCCGGCATGCTCTCCCCAGTGAAGTTCACGTGGCTGGCTCCTTCTCGAGCCACAGATATCGGCGTCGATGCCCCCCGCCCCACAGTCTAAAGTAGACGCCCCCTGGTCCCTTTGCACCCCGGACCCGTTCATTTTCTTCACGGTTGGCATCGCCAGTTGCAGGTCTGCTCATTCCCTGTCTGTTTTACTCCCTAGTCAGTAAACCCCTCAAGAACAGAAACTCAAGCCGGGCGTGGTGGCGCACGCTTGTAATCCCAGTACTTGGGAGGCTGAGACAGGAGGATCCGGGTTTGCCGCCAGCCTCAGCCACTTAGTGACGCCCTCCCCAACTTAGTGAGACCCTGTTTCCAAATAAAGAATAAAAAATAGGGTTGGGGGTGGAGCTCGGAGGTAGAATGCCCCTGGGTTCAATCCCCGGTACCACTAAAAAAACAAACAAAAATCAACAGAATTTCTTTCCTGGCATGAAGCAGCAGCTCAGAATACAACCTCTGGAGGACTGCACTGTAAAGACTTGGGGCACACACCGAAGGGCCCCCCGGAGTCTAGGCCAAGGAGATAAGTGTACGGGGGAGCCCCAGACCACGAGACCAAGCCTTAGATTTACAGGCAGTGTGGTCGGGATCCTGACCACCATCGCCATTGTAATCATTGTTGATGGCCTGAAAGACCTCTGGGGGTTCTCAGGGACAGAGAAAGAGTATACAGCATGGCTCCCGGTAGCTGCCTGCAGGCCTTTCCCCATTAGCAGAAACGAAAGTGGTGCAGAATCTGCCAGACTCCCTCACAGCTGGAATATACCATGCTGTAGCTCCCTACTGCTCCAAGACAAAAACAAAACAAAAACAAAAAAACCCTCAACTCTTTATCATGCCTTACAGCTATGAATAGATAACTGATAGTCAATTATTAGATAGTCAATTATTAAATAACTGATAGTCACTTATCTACACACACACACACACACACACACACACACACACACACACACGAGATGTGGTAGAGGAATAGCAGATTCCAGGAGGGAGACTGAGCCAGGGGCTGTCCCCCCAGCTGTCATACTGCACCCTGTACATCTCCAAGGTGGCACCGAGCACCCAATACAGGGAAAGGCACGGGCTCACCCGGAAGTGGGGGACAGAGGACACTGACCTGGAGGCCCAGGGGCAGCTGAGGAGCGGTGGAAAGCTGAGAGCGCAAAGTGGATGAAGGAAGGGCGGCGATTTATTTGAATGCAACTGCTCGGAGCGTCCTGACACAGGCTCTGGCTGGGGAAGACGCGGCTCCCATCTGCCATTTATCTAAGCTCCGGGGAGTGCACTAAATCTATTCACAATAAGATAATGGGGTGCGTGCGTTTTGTAAACTGTAAAGTGCTTGGCAAATAAGAGGCGATGGTTATTTCACAAGCATAATGGGGTCCCTGGTAAGATAGTTCTAAAAGCTCCGTAAGGGCAGAAGTGTGACCATCTTATGGAGCACAGGAGCGCCAGTGCCGGCCAGCACCAGCCACCGGGAGACACCGCGCCACGAACATCACCGGACGGGATTCCAGGCGCCTGAGCTGTGGGCTGACCACACCTGTACATCACCTTGGACCAACCACTCTACTTCTTGGAGCTTCCGCTTCCTCCTCTAAAACCATAGTAACCGCCTCCAGGAAAGAATTCAAGCTGGGCATGGTGACACATGCCTGTAATCCCAGTGCTTGGGAGACTGAGACAGGAGGATCGCAGGTTCAAAGCCAGGCTTAGCAACTTAGTGAGACCCTCAGCAACCTAGTGAGACCCTGCTTCGAAATAAAACAATAAAATTGGGCTGGGGGTATAGCTCAGAGGTAGAATGCTTCTGGGTCCAAGCTCCAGTAATACACACACACACACACACACACACACACACACACATACACACACACACACGGAAAGGAAGGAAGGAAGGAAGGAAGGGAGGGAGGAAGGCAAAAGAAAGAAAGAGAAAGAAAGAAAGGAAGGAAGGAAGGGAGGAAGGAAGGAAGAAAAAGAAAGAAAGAAAGAAAGAAAGAAAGAAAGAAAGAAAGAAAGAAAGAAAGAAAGAAGTGGGGAAATACACTTTAAATGCTGGGTACAGTGAATACAGCAAGTTCAAAATAATGGCGGGCTTTCCTCTGCATTACAAAGTCAAAATCCTGACTAAATAACACTGGAGTGTCTAAATTTAAAGTACAGCTGTTTTGACAAAGCCACTCTGAGCCGAGGCTTGAGTGAATCCTAATTCTTACAAGACACAACCTCGGAACAACAGCCCTGTTTATCTGCGATGGGAAATTAAATTACGAAACAAATCAAAACAAGGCTGAGCGGCACCCAGCAGGCGGTGGCCAGGCGTGCGTGGAAGCCGAGGGCCCTTCCTCCAGAGTGCGCGCTCCTCCTCCACAACCATTGGATGCAGAGGTGTCGTCTGTGCATGAACTTGGGCCCTTCATCTGCAGCTGGACCTGGGCTGGACCTGGGCGCACAGACGCACCTGTGCAACTACGACTGCCCACCGCAGGGATGTCAGACCACATCCGGCTGGAGCGAGGTGGACCCGGGGCAAGGGAGCATCCTTGGGATCCGGATGTGGGTGAAGAGCTCAGAGACTCCTCCGGGCAGGCTGGGAGTTTTTTTAGAATTCCTTTCTGCAGCCTCTTATTCTGCAGGTGCTGGTGGGGGGATGAGGAAAAAGAGAATAACAAATCTGTTGGAATGGGTGGGCATCTGGTGACGCATGGTCATCAAGTGCGGGCGATGGGATGGGGGCTCTTCATGTCCTATTGTATCGGAATGTTCTAGGCAGGATATAATACGAAGACACGAGCCAGGAGAGCAATATATGTTACTACTTTCCAGCTCTTAGAAACTTTCTTTGCGGTACTGGGGATTGAACCCCGGGGCATTCTACCTCTGAGCTACACCCCCAGCCCTATTTTTTATTCTTTATTTTGAAACAGGGTGTCACTAAGTTGCAGAAGGCCTCACTAAGTAGCTGAGGCTGGCCGCGAATCTGTGATCCTCCTGTTTCAGCCTCCCAAGTACTGGGATTACAAGCGTGCACCATCACACCCGGCTCTTGGAAACTTTCTTAACCTCACTCTGTTTACTTTTATTTTCCTTATCTGTACAATAGGATAATCATAATAATCCTTAATTCCCTGGGTAGCGGCCTGATTTATATGCTAAAATATAATTTTTTCTTGTGAGGTGCAGAGGAAATGGCCAGTATGTATTAGATCTTATCCTTGCTGCTCCTAAGCAAGGCTAGACCCTGAGAAAGTGCAGCCACTGAAAGGTCCCATCATGGGCGCCGGGGTTGGAGATGGCTGGGAAGAAAAGTTGCTGGAAAAAGTTTAAAACTATGTCGGTGAGAAACTCTGAAGGTAGACCAGGGTAGCTCTGAAGTTTAAGAGAAGAAAGATCTGGAGACTGGCCCCAGCAGGAACAAAGACAGTCCTAGACTTCCATGAGAAGCAAGACTTGGAGGCAGACCTGGACAGAAAAATGACCATTTACTGAGCATCTATTACCTTCCAGATGCATGCTGGGCATTTTATGTACACAACCTCACTCACTTCTTACAACCACACGAGCTCTAGAAAATGGTTCCCATTTTACAGTGGTGTGATGGTTTGGAGCTAGATTGTGCCCTCACGGAAACCAGGCAGCCATGCTGAGGTGGGCGTGGCTGGAGGAGGTGGGTCCCGGGGTGAGGTCTTGGGAGTTATATAAAGTCTCTCTCCTCTCTCTCTCTCTCTCTCTCTCTCTCTCTCTCTTTCTTCCAGCCTCTGTGATGTGATAGAATAACCTTGCTCTCTCCCTCTCTCAGCTTTCCACCGCCATGCCCTGAGCTCTGCAGACCCAGCCTCACATGGACTAAAACTCTGAACTCTCCAAAACTGTGAGCAAATAAAGCTGCCTTCCTTTAAGTTGTGTGGCCATGTTTATTGGGTCACAGCAGTGAGAATGCTGATGGAAACAGACGGGGAATGCTTTACCAAAGTCACATAGGTAAGAAGTGAAGAAATGGGATTCAGACCTAGGTCCATCTCCAAGGGACTGCAGTTTTCTTCCAAAAATAAAAGTTTTACTATAAAGCAAGATTTGCCTTGCTTTCTAGATTTTACTATAAAGCACAATTTGCCTTTCTTTTTTCTTGGATGAAAGGAGTATGGAAAGACACACCGTGGAAATAATTTTCTTCCCACCTTCTCCTCTGGTCCTATTGGCAAGGGGTAACCATTCCCAATGATTCCTTGATGACCTTTGCTGATTTATTTTTATGTATGATAAGCATAAATATAAAATACACAAAATTTAAATGTATGAAAAAATCCTAAACACAAACTTGAGCATATTAAGTACTGTCATTCCTCAGTGTCCAGAAGGGATGAGTTCTATGGCCCCCGTGGGGACCAAAATCTGCAGATGCTCAAATCCCTTACATAAAATAATTCAGCATTTGCATATAACCTCTGCAACCTCCTTCCATATACTTAAAATCACCTCTAGATTACTTAGAACACCTCATACAATTAATACAAAATAAATGCTGTGTAAATTGTTGATATCATGTATTGTTTGGGAACCATGGCAAGAAAAACAATTCTGAAGTTGTTCAGTACAAGTGCAATGTTTTTCTGAATATTTTTTACAGATGGTTGGTTGAACCTGCAGATGCAGAACCCACAGATATGGAGAGCCAACTGTTATGTTTCTGCACATTACTTTTTGCACTTAAAAATACACCTTGGCCAGGTGTGGTACATACCTGTAATCCCAATACTTGGGAGGCTGAGACAGGAGGATCACATGTTCAAGACCAGCCTCAGCAACTTAGCGAGACCCTCAGCAATTTGCTGAGACCTTGATTCAAAATAAAAAAATTGGGCTGGGGGTATAGCTCAGAGGTAGAATGCCCCTGGTTTCAATCCCCAGTAGTGAAGAAAGAAAGAAAGTGAGAGAGGGAGGGAGGGAGGGAGGGAGGGAAGGAAGGAAGGAAGGAAGGAAGGAAGGAAAGAAGGAAGGAAGGAAGAAAGAAAACATACCTTGGTTGGGCTGGGGGCATAGCTCAGGAGTAGAGTGCTCTCCCAGCATTCATGAGGTCCCAAGTTCAATTCTCAGCACGCAACATACATACATATATACATTATACGATACCTTGGAGATTCCCCGCATCAGCACAAGGAAGCACAATACGGTAAGCTACTGCATGGATGCACCATCACATCTTTGCCAGCTCCCCTGGGTGAATGCTGACGTCACTTCTGCTCTTTGTTTCTGCTGTGACATCGTGACCATCCTGGCATACGCAGCTTTGGCTACGTGGTGGAGGGAGGTCCTTTGTAGGATGAATTCTGAAGGGTGTGTGCTGATTGAAAGATGTGTTTCTGCTGTCCTTTTGGTAGATCTTGCTAAAATGTAGAGTTGTTATGGTTTTCTACTAGTCTGGAACTCCCCCGCCCCCACTGCTGGCTTTCTAGGGGTCACAAAGACATAGGCTTGGGGGACGGGACTCCATCCAATCTGGCAGCAGGATGCCTTGAGACGGTGCTGATAATTTCATACATTACCTTCGTGTGTGTATGTGTGTGTGTGTGTGTGTGTGTGTGTGTGTGAGAGAGAGAGAGAGAGAGAGAGAGAGAGAGAGAGAGAGATTAAGCATTGAACCCAGGAACATTCTACCTCTGAGCTACATCCCAACCCCTTTTATTTTTTTATTTTGAAACAGGGTCTCACTAAGTTGCTGAGGCTGGCCTTCAACCTGCAATCCTCCTGTCTCTGCCTCCCAGGTACTGAAATGCAGCACTGCCCTGGGCCATACATTCCCATCTTTTAGAATAAGAAAGGTCATCTCAATGTATCAAGCTGGTTACCAAAGATGGAGGTGGAGATTTACTAATCCCTCCTTGGTATCAAGTTGCAGCTTGTTGTCTGAAAACAGCAACAAGGAGACAGATGGAAGCACTCTCTCACACTCCCTGGGCTCCCCTCCACTGCGCGCTCAGCCTCCCCACTCTGGACTCCGTGTGGGGAGAACCCAGAAGCGAGGCTGGGGAGATTTAGTCCACGGATAAACAGGACAGGAAAGAAGATGAAAGGCTAGCACCCTGGTGCTGAATTTCTATTAAGAGTTGGGGATTGTGAGGAAGCAGGGAAGAGAACCACTTTGGAGCTGCTATCGTGGAAAGAGGAGGAAGAGTTGGGAAAGGGGGTTTTCAACCTGGCGCCGTGGGCTGTGAATTGGATGCCTCCTTAGAGGGAGAGGTAAAATGGAGATTGCTTCTGCACCACCTTTGGCCAGCAGGCCTGGGTTTGTTGGAGTACCGTGCTGCTCCAAAGCTGGCCCGTGTGGGACTCAGGATTTACCTGGGTTCTGTTATTACTCCTGGCATCGGAGCAGCCACCCTCATCCCCCTTAATATCCCTTGCTACATGCATTTATGTGCAAGACACAGCAGTCAGTGTTTCACCTAACTGAAAAACAAGGCCAGTAATATTATTATCCCCCATTTCACAGAGGAAGAAACCCAGGCTCAATACAGTTCAGGGCTTTGTCTTTGCCCCCGTGGCTGGCACCAGGCAGGAATCTACACCCAGGTGTGTCTATTTCAAAAGCCCATGCTTGAATCCACTAAGATCCTGCTAGCAGCTCATTAGTAGGAACTATGCTAATGCAAGGGTGTTCTTAATTTGCATAATGCACTTTCCAGCCTCTTGGGAGGGATCTGAAAATGCACACTTCCCTAAAACTTTCCTGCAGAGGTAGGGCATGTCCCTTGGGGGAGAGTGGAGTGTTGACTGTCAGGTATTTCATGAAGGATACCAGGCTGGATGCATGTGGTGTGGGTAACAGGAATGGTAGATGTAGCAACCGGGAGGCCAGGGGTCTACTGAGACTCAGAAAGGGTAACTCAGCATGCCAAGAGATGAAACCAGGGAACAAGACGGGCCAGCTGCGGAGGCACTCCCATGCCAGGCGCAGGATTTGATTTTACATTCAAGGCAGGAGAAGTCTTTGAAGGGTTTCGAGTAGATTTCTCTTCTAAGAAAATCATTGCAGCTGCAAAGGACACGACATATCATAAACAGGTCCTAGGGATGGGTCTGGGGGACAATGGGAATATCCTTGATATTAGCTCATTAGGAGATGCTATTGAGCTAACTCAGGCAGAGAGGAGGCTACAGAAGGGACTTAGAAACTGACTGGATGAGGAAGTTGAGACAAAGCGAGGGTCCCCTGGATGCCTGTGAGTTTTCTAATCTGAGTGACTGCTCTTTGTCTGGGTCGTTTCTGGGCATCAGCTCAGAATAGGGAATCTTTTGAGTTGTTGGGCATGGTGGCGCACACCTGTAATCCCAGTACTCGGGAGGCTGAGACAGGAGGATTGCAGGTTTGAGGCCAGCCTCAGCAACATTGCAAGACTCATCAGCAACCTAGCCAGACCCTGTTTCAAAACAAAAAATAAAAAGGGCTGGGGTGTAACTCAGAGGTAGATGTCCCTGGGTTCAATCCCCAGTACCCCCCTCCAAAAAAAAAGAATAGGGAATCTTTGGATCATCTATAAATTCTGCAGCCTCAGGAGCTCTGCTTCATAACCGACTTCCTGGGGCTCCCCGCCATGAACTCCCTCACCTCAGCCAGATGTTTGCAACTGTATTTGTGCCCACTTATTCTTCCATAATCCTAGCGTCCTGCAAGGGAGCCAGCCAGCTCCTCACTGAGGCTCAATAAATGAGCTCTAAGCCCACCCTGTCCCCGGGTCCTGTGTGCGCTCTTGGGTTTCCTGCCAGGAAAATCTGCCCAGCAGCCAGGCCCTTGCCAGGGATGTGCGCTCCCCCGTTACTATGATTAATTTGGATAAACATGTGTTGGAGAAGCGACAGAGTGAGCGTCGCTCCATGAATTAGAATGAGCTTGCGTTGAAACTGCGTCCCTCAAGCTCCAAATCGGAGGCGACTTCCAGGGGGAACAGAGGGGGGAGAGGGTGTCTGGGGGACTTCAAAGCAACAGGGGGTGCTTCAAGTTCCTTGAGCAAAATCTTCACATCTGCCCCGCTTCCTCCACGCCGGCAGGTGCACGGGGCTGAGAGCGCGGGAGGAGAATCCAGCCTGGCATGGCTCCCCGTGGAGTTCAGCGGAAAAGCAACCCTTGGTTGAGTTGAATGGAGTGCTCCAGTGATTTTGGCAGGGAGGTCAGCTGGCCTGGGGACAGAGCCTGGCTCTGCCACTGACTGTGGGGACACGAATCTAGAGGCTTTGCCTCGGAGTCTCATTTTTCTGTCTGTAAAATGTAGGGTAACGATGTTAGCTAGTTTGCC
Organism: Glis glis; assembly: GCA_004027185.1. NCBI lineage: Eukaryota > Metazoa > Chordata > Mammalia > Rodentia > Gliridae > Glis > Glis glis. The sequence goes on from PVJS01015488.1 coordinate 24,098, forward strand.
CAGGGCCCCAATGGTGCAGTAGATACATCGAGTGCATTTAAGCCACGCACCCTTTAAGCACCAGCGTGTGCCAGGTTCTGTGCCGAGCCTCGATCTCCCCAGAACATGCAGCCCAGATCGGTGTCCTCCATATCCCCCCCACCCCGGTATCCTTATCGACTGCCTCCTGGGTACCAGACTCCACGCCCTTTCTCGTCTATTATCTGACAGCCTCGGTCAGAAGCTGGGGGTAACCATCCTACCAAGCCCAATGTCTTTCCTCTCTAAGATGCTCAGCTCATTTAGGGAGGGGACAGAGAGGGGGCTCTGCCACTGGGTGCCAGGGCCTTGGTCACTGTGGAAGGCACCCTTGCCACTTAAAGGAGAAGTTGCTTTCTCGCTTGTCTGTTTTATAAGCTCATTATGTTCCGTCTGCCAGCGCTGGGGAGAGCCGGGGTCTGGCCAGAGCTGGGATTTCTGGAACCTGAAGCAGCAGGGAGACGTGTCTACTCTAATCCTGCGAGAGCGGGGTTGCTAAGGAGACACTGTCATCTGCGATCAGTAGACACAGAGGGGCTGGTGGCTCTAGTGGAAAGGGGAGGCTTTCTCTTTGGAGGAAAGAAAACCACTCTTTGGGGAGTGGTTTTCTGGAGGGGACACGTTCTTCTTAGAGATGGTGTTAGCAAGGGGACCTTTTTGGGACTCATTTTTTTTCTTCTTTTGCTTGCTTGCTTTTTAGACTTTTTATTATTATACTTATTAATGCATATTAATTGTACAAATTAATGGGACTCACTGTGATGTCCCCCCCCCACGTACACACACACACCATGCATTGCTCAACTCTTTACTCTTCTGTGTGTCACAAGACAGGACAGGAGGCAGGGGGCACAGGAGTTAGCTTTCACCTAATAAAAAAATCTAGGTTCTCTACCTTTTCCACTGGAAATCTGTGCCTTTTATGATATTTTGTAAAATATACTGTGTGTGTGTGTGTGTGTGTGTGTGTGTGTGTGTGTGTGTGTAATTGGGGATTGAACTCAGGGGCATTCTATTCCCAAGCTACACCCTCAGCCCTTTGTATTATATTTTTTTTTAAATTTGGAAACAAGCCGGGCATGGTGGCACACACTTGTAATCCCAGTACTTGGGAGGCTGAGACAGGAGGATCATAGGTTCGCGGCCAGCCTCAGCTACTTAGTGAGGCCCTCCACAAGTTAGTGAGACCCTGTTTCAAAATCAAGAATAAAAAATAGGGCTGGGAGTGGAGCTCGGAGGTAGAATGCCCCTGGGTTCAATCCCCAGTACCGCAAAAACAAAACCAAACAAAAAAACCAAAATTTGGAAACGAGGTCTCGATATGTTTCTGTGAGTCTCACTACTTGCTGAGGCTGGCGTCAAACCTGTAATTCTCCTGTCTCAGTCTCCCAAGTCCTGGGATTACAGACGTTGGCCACCATGCCCGGCTTCTATGCATGCACCGGCGCATTGTAATCATACATCGTAGTGACGTTGAGAATAATATAAACATAGACGCGCGCAGCGCTTGGTGGCATCCCACCCCGGCCCTGTGTGCAGTACTGAGACGGGCAGTGACGCCTTCTTATACCCACAGGGCGCTATTCGAACTGTTTCCTTCATGACGTCTCCATTATTCCCCCCACCCCCTCCCCCAACCCCCTCCCACTCTCCTTCAGGTCTCTCTCCTCATGTATCTCAGGTCCCTTTTGGTTCCCATTCTCTCTCTATCTTCCACATTTGAGAGAAAACCTGGTTTATTTTTGAATAAATGGAGCCCAAAACATATGCTGGAGAAAAGACAGCCTTTTCCACAAATGGTGCTGCTGGGGAAACTGGCTAGACCCATATGTAGAAGACTGAAATCCGACCGCAATCTCTCACCCTGCAGAGTCAACTCGCGACGTGCCTTATACTTTAGAGAAAATGATTGCAAAAAAAAATAGAGAAAAACAAAATCAGGGGAGCCGGCCCGGGGAGAGTAAACAGCTGGGTTAATAAACAGCAGGCGCCCAAGGGGACAAGGACTTAGATGTCACACTGGCCTGCAGACACAGGAAAGGCACCGCTAGAGGAGGCGTCTCACACCCAAAAGGAACCCATCCTGCTTGCTTAGGAAAAACAGACTGAAGACTTTCATCCGAACCCTGAGAGAGAGCCGGCTGGGGTTACTACAAAGGCTGTGTGTGTGTGTTGCTTGTGATATAATATCATAGGATTAAAAAAAAGATTTTGGGAGACTGAGGCAAGAAGATTGCAGGCTCGAGACCAGCCTCAGCAACTTATTGAGGCCTTCAGCAACTTAGTGAGACCTTGTTTCAAAATAAAATATAAAAAAATAGGGCTGAGGGTGTAGCTCAGAGGTAGGATACCCCTGAGATCAATCCCCAGTAACACACACACACACAGACTAGATGCGTAAGTAGTGTTCCAGGTGTTTGGAGTTCTGTGTTCTGTGTTCTGTGCTCCATGGATTGATCCAAGGTGTGTCCCAATCTGTGAGTCCCGCTGCTGCGGATGGTGGAGCTTCTATTTTGAGTCCTGAGACGGGGTCCGTGTAAAGCCAAACTAGGAACTCACCAAGAGACTCCATTTCCCAGCCACGTGGGCTCACGGAACCAGAACTTCGTGGATTCCAGGTAGAGTGGAGTCTCGGTCCAGATCTTACCCATCAGTTCCGACCTGCAAGAAGGAGAAGCCGGGAGCCAGAAAGGTTCTGGCTCGAGGTCAAAAAGATACCTGAGAGCTGGGAGTGGTGGCACACACCTGTCATCCCAGTGCTTGGGAGGCTGAGACAGGAGGATCTCAGGTTCAAGGCCAGCCTCAGCAATTAAGTGAGGTCCTCAGCAACTTAGTGAGACTCTGTTTCTTTCTTTTTTTATTATTTTTATTTTTTACAGGGGCATTCTACCTCCGAGCTACACCCCCAGCCCTATTTTTTGTTCTTTATTTTGAAACAGGGTCTCACTAAGTTGTGGAGGGCCTCACTAAGTAGCTGAGGCTGGCCTCGAACCTGCGATCCTCCAGTCTCAGCCTCCCAAATACTGGGATTACAAGCATGCGCTACCACGCCTGGCTCAAGACCCTGTTTCAAAATAAAAAATAAAATAGGGCTGGGGTGCAGCTCAGAGGTAGAATGCCCCTGGGTTCAACCCCAGCACTACACACACACACACACACACACACACACACACACATACACACACACCTGAGCCCTAGTGTGCTTGCTCCTCACCGTGTCTACCTCCTAGCACAGCAGTCCTGTAGGTTTATGTTACCATTTCCAATTTCTGCATTGAAGGGATCCACGGCCAGACACCATGCGACCCCATCTCTTTTTTTTTTGCGGTACCGGGGATTGAACGCAGGGGCGTTCTACCTCCGCGCTACGCCCCCGGCCCTATTTTTTTATACTTTATTTTGAAACCGGGTCTCACGAAGTTGCGGAGGGCGTCACTAGGGAGAGAGAGAGAGAGAGAGAGAGAGAGAGCTGAGGCTGGCCGCAAACCTGGCTCCTCTGGTCTCTGCCTCCCAAAGTACTGGGATTACAAGCGTGCGCCACCACGCCGGGCCATGCAACCCCATCTCAATCCAAGCCACCGGAATGCCACCCTGGTCCGCTGTGAATTCCCGCCTCGCTGGCATTGCCCTCTCTCCCCTCCCACAGGACTCAGCAACAGCAGCCCCTCCTCAGCCTCCGGCTCCCCGCAGTCCTGCCCGGCAGGCGGGTCCCCAGGCGCAGGAATGGCTGATGGATGATGGACAGCTACCGGGGAAGACTCTGGGATTTGGACGCCTCTGGGTGACAGGCGCACACAAAGGCGCGGGAGGAATGGCTTTTCAAACAGCATAAATACAAACCACTGGGCCCCAGCGCTCACGGCTACATAATAAACGCGCTTGCCTTTTGCTAACAACATTTAAAGTCAGTAATTGGCCCGACGGGGGACACGAACTGTACAGGAGTCACAGAATAGTACAGGAAACCTCACAGCGGCTCCGCCTCCCACCCGGAGAGCCACTGAGCCCGGTGGAGACGCCTTCCTGGCATTTGGAGGGGGTGCAGGCATGAGGGATAGGAAGAGCTTCAGGGGACGGCTGTCCCCCGGGACCCCGGCCTTTTCCACACCAGAAGCCTCTTTGATATATCCCCTCCTTCCCCCGGGTCTCGTCTTCTAAAGGATTCAGCCAGAAACCCCACCGCTCTGATCATCTGTGAAATGATGCGCTTCCCCACAGAATTACCGTGGATCTGGATAACGAATGATCACTCCGCTAATACGCCGCCTCTGAAAGATAAGTGGCCCGTCTTGTCTCAAATAATGGTAATAATATCAGCCGGGCGCGGGGGTGTACGCCTGTAATCCCAGGACTTGGGAGGCTGAGACAGGAGGATCGCAGGTTCGAGGACAGCCTCAGCAACTTAGCAGATGCTCAGCAAACTAGAGAGATCCTGTTCCAAAACAAAAATTCAAAAAGGGCTGGGGGGTGTAGCTCCGAGGTACAGTGTCCCTGGGCTCAATCCCAGTACCAAAAAATAAGTAAAAATAAAAATAAAATAAAATAAAATAAAATAAAAATAATGATTTGTTGGGTGCCCACTGGAGACCAGCTCAGGGATTTTCAAGCCTTATCTTACTTAATCCTCACTGGACGGTCACGAGGTTATCTTTATCTGGTAGTTTAGGATACCGAGGAGCAGAGGAGTTCCTGTAACTTGCCCAGTCAACGCCAAACTCAGGTTTATCTGGCCACGTAGTCGCTCTTAGCCACTGGGTGCTACATCGGTCTTTTGGAAATATTGACACTCACTTGGGGAATTCCCATTCATCTCTTCACAATTGCTCTTGCAATTTGGGGGGCTCTAGGCTAAATATTTTTGTTTTGTTCTCAAACGTTTTTCCCTTAATAATTAAGACAGTAAAGACCCAGAGAAGGTTAGACCCTGCTCAGTATCGACCCAGCTAATTAGCAGCAATGCTGATTTTAAATCCTAAGTGTCCTCAGCTCTTTTTCTCTCACTCAGCCTCAGCAAGTCGTAGTTGAACATTTACTCTAGAAAGAACAGATAAGTAACAAACATCTCCTCACTCTCCTGACCTATATCCAGGGCAGACATTACTAATCAATCATAGAACTCTTTCCTGCAAAGCTTGGATGTGGCTCCAGGCAGGCACTTCCAATCAACTGGATTTGCAAGGGAGATAAAACCTGTTTACTATTGGCACCATGTACAATGATGTTGAAGGCCCTCAGGATGACACAAAGCAAGTACAACGTGAATGTCTCCTTTCAGAAATTGTACGACTTTCAGGAAATTATTTCAGTGCAAAGTAACTTCTTTTGAAATACAGCTTGAGCATCCATACTCTAGAATCCCAAAGTGTTCTAAATCATGAAACTTTTTGAGCACCACCATGACACAAAAAGTTTCAGATTTTGGAACATTTCCAATTTAGGATTTTCGGGTTAGAGATGCGCATCCATCCAAGTCTATGCAAATATTCTCAAATCTAGAAATCTCTGAAAAATATTAGTAGTTTTAGTCACAAGCATTTTGGATAAGGGAACCCCAACCTATTCTAGGGAAGCCCAGCTTCTCATGCTGGCGATCTGGGGAGGCTGATAGGAAATGTTAGGTGTGGATGTCCACTAGGTCAGGATGAACCTGGCTGGGAGTCGGGATGGGGACCACCAGGAGGGGGCTGCTGGAGGGGCAGTGGAGAGAGACAATGACCCGAGGATAGCACGGGGCTGTGGAGGAGGGAAATACGGTCTGCCAAGAAGGAGAGCCAAGACTGACAGTGAGAGAAGGTGGCAGGCACCGGGCCTCAGGGACGTCAGTGGTGCTGATGGAGCAGGTAAGGATGATTAATTGTTGCGTGTCTTCAACAGCTCTGCACAAGTTAACTCTTGGCTCCTCCTCCCTCTCCTTTATACGGTAAAAGGGAGGGTTATAGAATTGGGAGAGGAAGGTACTATAATATTGGACCTCACAAAACCTTTAGGACAAGGACATTTCCTGGCTCCTGGGAGTGCTAGATGCTTCATGGCCAACCGATTCTGTTCAGATTCTTCGAGCCAAGCCAGCGGGTATCATATCGATGACACTTCCCTTCCTTGAGTGCTATGATGACTGGGATTTAAAAAACAACAATAAGCCGGGCATAGTGGCGCATGCTTGTAATCCCAGTACTTGGGAGGCTGAGACCGGAGGATCACAGGTTCACAGCTAGCCTCAGCTATTTAGTAAGGCCCTCCGCAATTTAGTGAGAGCCTGTTTCAAAATAAAAACATAAAATAGGGCTGGGGGTGGAGCTCTGAGGTAGAATGTTCCTGGGTTCAATCCCCAGTACTGCAAAAAAAAAAAAAAAACAATAACAACAACTTTAAAATTAAAAGCAACTAGCTGGGTGTGATGGCACATGTCTGTAATCTCAGTACTTGGGAGGCTAAGACAGGAGAATCACAGGTTCAAGGCCAGACTCAGCAACTTAGCAAGACCCTGTTTCAAAATAGAAAATAAAATAGGGCTGGAGGTGCAGCTTGGAGGTAGACTACCCCTGGGCTCAGTTTCCAGTACCAAAGTACAATCAATCAATCAATAAGTAAATAGAAAGAAAAGAAAAGTAAAAGCAACTTCCTGATAACTGTTTTTCTGCATCTGTAGTTTCCTCCCACTGGGGAGGGAGACTGAGGGGCTGCCCCTCGCCCGGGCTGTGATATGTTCCTGACTATGGGCCTCGCTATAGCTCACGTGCGTTTCTCCTGCCTTTTGTCCCACTGTGCCTCCTCTTCTCTTACCAAAGTTGGTCATGCCCTGGTCACGCCCCCCTGAAGATGGAGACTTGAGACAGAAAAGGTCTCCTCTGTCTTCCTCAAGGCTGGCTTTGAAGAAACCTATTTTCTTCACCAACATTTTATTTTTTTTGCGGTACTGGGGATTGAACCCAGGGGCGTTCTACCTCCGCGCTACACCCCCAGCCCTATTTTTTATACTTTATTTTGAAACCGGGTCTCACGAAGTTGTGGAGGGCCTCACTAAGGAGAGAGAGACAGAGAGAGAGAGAGAGAGAGAGAGAGAGAGAGAGAGAGAAAGAAAGAGAGAGAGAGCGCGTGCGCACGCTGAGGCTGGCCACGAACCCGGATCCTCCGGTCTCCGCCTCCCAAAGTACTGGGATTACAAGCGTGCGCCACCACGCCCGGCCTTCACCAACTTTTGTCTCCCAAATTTTAGTGGAACCAAGCGGTGGAACTTTCCTTGCCAGGAACAGGAAGCTGGGCCTTGGGAACATTTGCAAGGGGAGACGGAAAATGGGGAGAGGCCCAAAATGTGGAACTAAGGGATGTAGTTGGTGACAGTAACGGGCAGAAAGGGCTTGTGCAAATGGCCAAACAAGAGTCTGTATCTCCATTTATTATTCCAAAGAATGAGAGCTTTTGCTGTGTGCATTGGTGCATGCTTATAATCGCAGTACTTGGGAGGCTGAGACAAGAGGATTGCAGGTTCGCGGCCAGCCTCAGCTACTTAGTGAGACCCTTCACAAAGTAGTGAGACCCTGTTTCAAAATAAAAATAAAAACATAGCCGGGCGTGGTGGCGCACGCTTGTAATCCCAGTACTTTGGGAGGCGGAGACCGGAGGATCCGGGTTCGCGGCCAGCCTCAGCTCTCTCGCTCTTTCTCCCTGTCTCTCTCTCTCTCTCTCCTTAGTGAGGCCCTCCGCAACTTCGTGAGACCCGGTTTCAAACTAAAAAAGTATAAAAAATAGGGCCGGTGATGTAGCACGGAGGTAGAATGCCCCTGCGTTCAATCCCCGGTACCACAAAAAATAAATAAATAAATAAATAAATAAATAAATAAATAAATAAAATAAAAACATAAAATAGGGCTAGGAGTGTAGCTTGGAGGTGAACATCCCTGAATTCAATCCCCCCCCAGTACCAGAAAATAAAAAATATAAAAAGGTAATGTCAAAGTTTCAGAACAACCCCTTGGGTAGGCAAGGGTCGCTCAGACGGGCATTGGCCGTGCCCTGAGCTTGGGGACGGGGCCGCTTCTCCCTGGGTTAAGCAGTCGCCTGCATGCTTTGGACCAATTCCAAGTTGAACACATCACCACCACCTTTCTAGCACCATCCTTGAACCCCCAGAGGGTGTTTTGCAGAATTATTCTCGCAATTCCACAGACAGAAATTGGCCTCTTTAAGCCAATGAGAGATGAGCCCTTGACTGGTGGTTCATTATGCTCAATTCAAAATCAACCCCCCGCGGCTCACACTTCCCCTGTGCGGGGGCTCTTAAAAAAAGAAATGGCATGCTGTCCTGGAGGAGGCGGGAGAAGGGGTGTGCACCGAGGTTGCAACATGTTGGTGCATCTTAAAGACATGTGGGGTGACAATGTAGCCGACTGTTGTGACAGTTCAGGACAGATACTGCAAGTCATTATCCCGGGAGAAACCATTTTAAGCAAAAAGTACTTTCAAATGGTTCTTTTATTAGCCAGTGACCTGTCAGCCCAGGCTTCTGTTCTGGAAGGAGAAGCAAAGCCTTTGTCTCCTGAGGACCAGGTGCGAGGGTGATGTCCATCGCTCAGACACCCCGGGGTCCTTTATGGTGGCTCCAGGTCAGGGCTCGGAAACTGCACCCACTGTTCGTTTTTATATCATTTCCATTCAAACAAAGTGGTTCGTCTGCCTGTGGCCGAGGGCTGCTTTATGCCAGCACAGCAGGGTTGAGCATTTGCAACAGAGACCAAATGGCCCATGGAGCCTAAAATGTTAGCTCTCTGGCCCTTTATAGGAAAAGGTTTGCCCATCCCTGATTTGAGAGGACATCGGGGAAACCAGCTCATCTTGCGTCTTGGCGCTGGGCTCTGTGCTGACCACAGGCTCTTGCTCTTTTTCCTGTTCTGTTCTTCTGAGGAGCTGACTTCTGCAGGTGCATGTGGAGCCCCTGGGTCAGCTGGCTTCTGTGTGGGTCCAGCATGGCAGGAACGGGCAGGAGAGTGAGGAGGGAAGAGAAGGGACACACATACACACACACACACACACACACACACACACACACACACACACACTTCAGTCAGCACCTCCAGTAGCAACAGTGTCCCCGCTATGGCCCAGTTCCTATTGCACTGGCCGTCTTCTGCGAAGGGACCCCAGCACCTGGGCTCTGGTAACACTGTCTCCCCAGCTAAACCTCCCACCAAGGGCGGGGGCTTCCCGCTGTGTGATTCTCTGTGACATCTCCCTGTAGCGGTTCCACTTCTCAGCCCCTGTATCACCTGTATAACCATCTCTCAGTACCAAAGTCTCCATTTTAAATCCATAGAGTGGTTTCTGTTTTCCTGGTTGGCTCCTGGGCTAGTCAGCTTTGTGTCACTGTGACCAGAATACCTGACGACAACAACTTAGAGGAGGAAAGATTTATTTGGCTGAGGGTTTCAAAGGTCAGTCCATGGTTGGTTGGCTCCAAGGTAGAAACATCATGGCGGCAGGATGTGGCAGAGGAGAGCTGCTCAGATCACAGCAGCCAGGAAGCGTGGAGACAGAGAGAGAGAGAGGAGAGAGAGAGAGAGAGAGAGAGAGAGAGAGAGAGAGGAAGGGCCCAGAAACATATATAGTCCCCAAAGCCATGTCCCACCTGCCTACAATTACTACCCTAGTTCATTCAAATTAATAATCCATCCAGTGGATTAACCCACTGATGAAACCAGAGACCTCATGATCCTATCATTGCACATTCGAACATGGAACCTGTATTCCACGTGTGGGTGGGTGTGATAGTTGGTCTGGTTTGTCAACTTGACTCACCCCAGATCATGTGACTTTGGTTGTGTAACAGCGGATTGAACCGGAAGTCCTGCCCTGAATGTGGGTAGCAGGGTTCTGATAGGTGCAGGACTTGGATAAAAGAAGGAGAAAGCCACGTAGAGGGAGCCGCGACTTTTCCTGAAGAGAACACATCTGCTCTCGTCTGAGATCGTCAGTCTGCAATTTTGCCGTTTCCTTGAGGAGCTTCTTGATCTTCTGCTCTCGTCTGGGATCGTCGGCCTCCAGCCTTCGAACTGAAGCTTCGCCGTCATTTCTCCGAGGAGTCTCCTCGTCTCCACATCTTGGACTGGACTTTGAACTGAAGCTTCGCCGTCGTTTCTCTGAGGAGTCTCCTTGTCTTCACATCTTGGACTGGACTGAATTGGTGGTTGCTTCGATCCTGGGGCTCCAGCTCTTGGACCGCCCGACCGGCTGCTGATTCCTCTGATTCTTCGTGTGCAGTTGAGACTTGGGACTGTATTGTGAGCTGATCTAATAAATCCTTTTTTTTCCATTCTGTGAATTCTGTTGATCTGGTGAACCCTGACCAATACAGTGAATCATCTTGTGGGACTTCGGATCCATGAGGTATTCATGACTGTGATAAGTGTCTGTGCATCTTCTATCTTCCCTCACCCACCTTCTCCCGGTGTGAGGATGCTTCTCTCGAGTCCAAGTCCTTCACCATCCGGTGTGGGTGGGACTTGCCCCTTGCCACCATCTCCAGCCACAAGATCAGAGGTATGTCCCAGTCCTGTCCACAGTAACTGGCTGAGGATTGGGAATGTATCTAAGTTGGATCAGAGACCTAGCTGGGACTTTGCTAGCAAGAGTTTCAGGAAACATGTTCTTTCTTCCGCTAGGGATGCTGGGATGCTCAGATACATGTGGGTTAGGCAGTCAACTGGCTATGGGTGGACAGAATCAAAGCCCAAGCCAAGAGAGGTGGCAGAATCGAGAGAAGGACCGAGCAAAACCTTGGCACTATTTCCTGAGCTCCTGAATCCCGTAAGGCCTGAGAAGACCATTCCTTTGGCTTCTTAATGACACGAGCTAGTAAATCCCCCACTCTTTGTTTATTTTTGCTCAAGGTAATCTGAGTTCACGTTTTGCCTTTCACGAATGCAATACGCCTGGCTAATAAATGGGGAGACGGCAGCCTCCCCTGGCCCCAGCAAGTGCCACAGATGAGGATCCCCGTGCTGGCCTTGAATCCTTGGACTGCAACCCCCCAGGGCTGGTATGTCGCCCACCTCTGGTCCTTTGAAGAGAGAAGGCTCTACAGAAGTGAGGGGCTCAACGTGGAGCGCACAGGTGAGGCAAGACAGGTGCACACGTCACCTGCATTCATAATTCACCTTTCCAGAGCCGAGCCACGGCCTCAGCATCCCAGGTGCTGGTCTGGTGCAGACCCTCTGGGTAGGAGCTTAGGGCGTGCTCACTCGGCCCTGGGCGCCCCCACCCTGGATTATCCCATGATTTCGTGTTTGCCCCAAATTTCTGCCTTCTCCGCTGAGCTGCTCTCCCAACACCAAAGACCACGGATTCCACCCCAGAAGGATTTACTCGGCGCAACCAGAAAACAACATATGTCGACTTGAGTGATATTCAGATGAACAAACGGGAGACTCTGAGGCCTCCCAGCTGAGCGGCGGTTTTAATTTGGAAGTTACTCATGTGGAAGTGGCAGAAGTGCCAAGAATACAGGTGTTAACAAGTGGCAGAAACGAGAAGACCCCATGCGTGAAGAGAAACAGCGAGCCCCGGCCCGAGGGGCTCCGCGCCGCGCCGCGCGAGGAAGGATCCCGCCAGAGACGCGATGGTGCTCACGTGGCCCTCGGAGCAGGCCGAGAGGGTCAGCCCCATTGTGCTGAGCTCACTGAGGTGGCTGAGACTATGAAGTGACCCCAGGTGCCCAAGCTCAGCCGGAAGGGGGCATCAGGGACAATGGACGATGCCAGCAGGTCCCGTTCTCTCTGTGCAGAACCAGATGGGGCCGGCTGGCTGGTTTCCATCCCCGTCACCTCCACCCCCCATTTTTCCAGCCCCCCTGAGATCCCCACCCCCAAGGGCTAAAGTTTGCCCCCAACTCTTTTGCTGGAACATCTGTGATTTCCTCCCACTCATAGACTTTCCAGCTGTGGAAACCCTAACTTTAGATTCTAGCGCGAGAGGTCAAGGGTCCGAGACAGAGAATAGAATGCTACCAGTTTAGGCTCCTTCCTCTTTTTCCCAGTCGTAGATGTCTTGATTTTGATAGCTTAAGGCCTTTTATGGCATTAACAAATCAAAAAGTAGTGAGGGTGTGGGGAGGAGGGTAAAGTCCTCCAAAAATAATCCCAGAGCGAATCCTTAGCAAATTTGGCCAATTCCACTCAGGTGTGCTAATGGTCCCTCAAATGGCCGGCAGCCAGCAGTTAAGTAATCAACTATTATTTCCTTAGTATCTTTCTCTCCCAACTCGACCATAAACTTCAGGAGGATGGCGTCTTGGGCCATGGGATTCGGGTGTAGCGCATCCGCCTGGCGGAGGGATTGGTGTTCGCCTGAACGTTGTCTTCGGTTGGTTCAGTGAGGCTTTTGCCAAACTCTTGGGACAAGGGAGCTATTTTTCCTGGCTCGGTTTTCCACCATCAAGGAGCAAACGTAGAGCCATCTGGGGTCAGTGTTGGCATCACGTACCCCTGTAGGAATGGAGTCCCCACATCGGCGTCAGCAAAACAGAAGTGAGAAAAACAGAACATGGGAGAGCAGGCAAACTGACTCCTGCTGGGCACCTAGATACAGCCACGCCTGAAGCTCATGCACCCACACACGGCAGCCAGCGCAGCTTTTGTTGTTTTTTTTAAGCTGCTTTGAGTTGGGTTTCTGTCATTTGCAATCAAAAGAGTTCTGATGGATATATCGGGGATTTCTAACACCTAGCATAACAGAGAGACATAACCGGTGATCTATATTAGTATTGTTACTACTCAACTGACAACTAATTGAGTACCTATTAAGTGTTAGGCACAGTGCTGATGGCTAAGTGCTTAGACTAGCCATGGCACACTCAGAGGCCTGGATTCCAGTCTGGCTCCATCCCTTACACGTGATCTTAGTGAAATTATGATGCCCGAGTCTCTGTTTCCCTTCACTATAAGGAGATGGGATTGGTACAGATCAGGTATCGCGAATCAAGGGCTCTAGGCCCAGTCCAGCCCAAGAGATTGTTGATGTTTCATTTGGCCTGCCCAGCATTTTCTAATTCAGAAAATGTCAGCCGGGCCTTGTGGTGCACACCTATAATCCCAGTACTTGGGAGGCTGAGGCAGGAGGATCGCAGGTTCAAAGCCAGCCTCAGCAACTTAGCAAGGGCCTCAGCAACTTAGCGAGACCCTGTTTCAAAATAAAAAATAAAAAGGGCTGGGGTGTAGCTCAGAGGAACACCCCTGGGTTCAATGTCCAGTACCAGGAAAAAGAAAATGTCATATGAAAATTCAGACGTCAGACTCCTTTAGAGGAATCAGGAGAGCAGCCACGTTGGAGCCCGTCACACATGCCAACGATGAACGGGTTTTAGGAAGAGCGTTGCTCTCTGAGTCACCAGGACGCCTTCCCTCCCCGTCCTCTTCCCCGCCCTCTCTCAGCTCCGACTCCTGACCCGCCGGCCACAAATGCACTACCATCCCTGTTTTCCCGATCATTCTCTTTCACGCTGCTATTTTCTGAAATGGCGAGACGCATCCTTCAAAAGCAGGAGGCCGAGAGGCAGGAGGGGCCAGAGGAAGAGACTGAACCCGAGAGGGAATACTGGTGCCCGGGGAGCAGCCTGTTACTCTACCCAACAGCTCCAGGGCCACAGGGCGGTCTTCAGGCCCAGAGATGGCAGCAGTCAGGGGACAGACACAGACAGGACCAGATTGCTTGCTTTCCTTTTCTGCCAGACAAAGAAAATCCCTCTCCGTGGACCGCCGCCTCCTCGGCAGGCTTTGATGTTCCCCCTTTCAAGCGGCCACTTCAGACAAGAGAGGCGGGCAGGGGCAGGGGCTGGGGACAGAGCAGCCTCTCCCGGGCTGCTAATTATTCTCCTTCTGTGTAAATAATTATCTGGAAGGAAAAAACAGGCGCTAGCTAAAGAGCTGGAAAAGCCAGCGATGGATGAAAGGAGGCTGAGGACTTGAAGCGTCCCCCGTGCGGTGCCCGGGGACAGCGAGGCGCGGCCAGGCCCTTCTTCCCGCCTGCGTTTTAAGCAGCGAGTCTGAGGCTTTCAAAGCCCCGGGCCTCGGAGCTCTAATTAAACGGTGCTCGGGAAGCGGCAGGCGGGCAGCACGCAGTCTGCGGCTCGGGCGCCTGCTGGACTCTGCTGGGGCCGAGGTGGAAGTCTCTGCGCTCAAGCCTCCGGAGCCAGCTGGGCCCTGCTCCGAACCTGGCCTCACTGCTGGTAGATGCGGGATGGGGACAGGCTGCTTCTCCCCACGCAGGGCCTGGGTCGAGCCGTCCCTTCCGCCGGCAGCACCCACCCCCAACTCTGTGTAGTTGGTACCTGCGCCATGGCCGTGCACAGTGCTGGCCACTGCCACGGCCCTGCGCGCCTACAGTGTCAGTGCATGCCTACCCAGCGGCCCATCCCTTGGCGACCTAGTACCCAGTACCCAGTATCCAGTGACCCATCATCCAGCACTCAGCGACCACCCCACGCCCAGGACCCATCATCCCAGGGCCTATCACCCAGTGACCGGACACCTGGCAACCTATCACCCAGTGACCTACCACCCAGCACCAGCACCCACCACCCAGTGACCTATCTATCACCCAGGACCCAGCACCCAGAAACCTATCACCTAGTGACCCATCACCCAGGACCCATCACCCAGTGACCCATCACCCAGGATCCATCACCCAGTGACCCATCACCCTGGACCCATCACCCAGTGACCCATCA
>PVJS01015489.1:0-38829 GCA_004027185.1 Glis glis
GCGTTCTACCTCTGAGCTACATCCCCAGCCCTATTTTTTATTCTTTATTTTGAAACAGGGTCTCACTAAGTAGCTGAGGCTGGCCACGAACCTGCCATCCTCCTGTCTCAGCCTCCCAAGTACTGGGATCACAAGTGTGTGCCACCATGCCAAGCTAGCTCCTTTCTCATCTATTGGTGTTCTCGCAGGATTTTCTTTTTCTTCTTTCTTTTTTTTGTGGTTCTTGGGATTGAACCCAGTGTCATTCTACCTCTGAGTTACACCCCCAGCCCTATTTTATTTTGAAACAGGGTCTCACTAAGTTGTAGAGGGCCCCACTAAGTTGTTGAGGCTGGTTGTGAACCTGTGATCCTCCTGTCTCAGCCTCCAGAAGTCTGGGATTACAAGCGTGTGCCACCATGCCAGGCTCTCACAGGATTTTTAAAACTCATTCACTGTTTTTGTTCAAACACCACCACCACCAACATATATTGAACACTTACGATATGGCAGGTAATATCCTAAGTGGTTTATACACATTAAGTAATTTAATTCTAACAGCAACCAGTTAGATAATATTCTCACTCTTATTTTACCGATTAGGTAAGTAAGACACAGAAAGACTTAGCAACTAGTCCAGGGACATACAGCTGATACACGATGGAGCTGGGATATAAATCCAAGCTGCTTCTGCTCCAGCATCTTGTCTCTTAGTCACCATACTCCACTGCCTCCCAGGATGGTAGGGCCCTTACCTGTACTTCTAGAATATAAACACATTTTTCTCCCTTAACAGCATAAAACGGTAAACATGAAATATTCATCAACTCGGTAAAATATGCTATTTGAAATTTCTGTTCTGTCATTTTAACATATCATTAAAATATCCATCTATTTCTTATTCCAAGGGAGTAACATTTAGAAGAAATTTCTATAATAAAAAATAATTTTATGATCTTCTATCCAAACACAATTATGCATAAGTGGAGGGCGGTACGCCATCTGTCTACTCCTTGGAGATATTTAGTCTGTGCTGGAGTCATGCTATTTGAGGAAAGACTGACGCCCGAGCAGACTCTCCAGCAGCTTCCTTCATTTTCACAGAACCAGAATCTGCATTAGTCGAGGCAGAGAATGAGACAACTTAGTGAGTGTTTGATAGATAGCTAGAGATGTCTGCCGAAGGGCAGCCTGTGCAGGCGGCCTCTGGTTTGCCCACTCTTCCCTCAAGGAACAGTGATAAAGAACGTTGGTTATAATCACAAGGTGAGAATTAGGTCAATAATCAATGTCTACAGGGAGTAAGCAATATTCAGAGTAACTTGCTATGTGCCAGTTAGGGATGGAAATAAGAGGATGAATAATACACAATGATATATTTCTGTGATTCACTGCCTATAGAGGAGAGGGGCATGGAAACATTACTACAATACAGTGCATTCATGCCATGCATAATGTATATCTATTTCTGTGTATCTGTATCTGTCTGCATCCATAAATATCTGTCTGTAATGAAGTATAGGCAGAAAGGAGGAAATAAACAACTCTGCTTAGAAGTCTCAGGGGAGAAGAAAGTCAAGGTTGGTATTGAAAGTTGGAGAGGAAGACGAGTATGTCTTGGATATACAATGTAAGGCATAATGACTACAGTTAATAATAATGCATTGTATTCTTGAAAATTTTCTGAGAGTAGAAATTTTTTTTTGTGGTACTGGGGATTGAATCCAGGGGCATTCTATCTCTGAGCTACACTCCCAGCCCTTTTTATTTTTTATTTTGTAAGAGAGTCTTGCTAGATTGCTGAGAGTCTTGCTAAGTTGCTGAGGCTGGCTTTAAGCCTGTGATCCTCCTGTCTAAGCCTCCCAAGTACTAGGACTATAGGCATGTGCTGGGCTCTGTATCAACAGTGCATGGGATCATGTGATGAGAGAATTCTCTTGAGACTTTATTTTTGGTCTCAAAGAAGTGAGAGGGGAGAAGGCAAGAGAGCCAAACTCTGAATGAAACTGAGCTCTTCCTTTTATTTCATGTTTACAAGGTTATGATCTGGTCACCAAGTTCTCGTCTGTCTCTAGCTATAGAAGTGGGACATTATGTTAGGAATGTTTTGAAGGTGAGTTTTTGTTTGGCAGTTTTGCAAGTGCATTGGAGGTTGCTGCCTTCAGCTTTCTCCTTAGGGCGGCCTTCCATCCTTCAGCAAAGCAGCCAAAACAATTACAGAACAGAATGAAATGGCTTAGATACCAGAGATGCATAGAGGTTACTGTCTTCAGTTCCCTCAAGACAGGCAGCCTCTGCCAAAGCCAGCAAGAAGTGCATAAATCCTTTAACTAATAGACTTGGAACAGTTTTCCACAGGCGTGTGCCACCACTACCAGCTCAAGAGTAGATCTTAGATGTTCTTTTTTTTTTTGCGGTACCGGGGATTGAACCCAGGGGCATTTTACCTCCGAGCTACGCCCCTAGACCTATTTTTTATACTTTATTTTGAAACCGGTCTCACTAAGTTGCGGAGGGCCTCACTAAGTAGCTGAGGCTGGCCACGAACCCGGATCCTCCGGTCTCCGCCTCCCAAGTACTGGGATTACAAGCGTGCGCCACCGCGCCCGGCTAGATCTTAGATATTCTTACCACAAATAAAGGTAACTATGTGGGGTGATGGCTACCTTTAGCTTGACTGCACAATCATTTCATCATGCCCACATTTGTCCCAACATCCCACTGTATACCTTGAACAGACACAAATTTTATTTCTCAATCATACCCCAGTAGAGCCGGGAAAAAAGGGAAAGTTGAACAGGAGGTTGCCAGCTAGGTGGTGAGAACATTTACAGTTTAAGCTTTTTTTTTTTGAACTTGTTAAATACTTTAGTCTTAGTGTATGGATTCTGTTTATTTATTTATTTTTATATTTTTTTGGTACTGGGGTTTGAACCCAGGAGCATTCTACCTCTGACCTACACTTGTGAACTTGTGGTCCCCCGTCTCAACCTCAAGTACTGGGTTGGAGGCCAGCCTCAGCAATTTAGTGAGGTCCTCAGCAACTTAGTGAGATCCTCTTTCAAAATAAAAAATAAAAATGGGACTGTGGGTGTAGCTCAGAGAAAAAATACCCCGGGGTTAAATCCCTGGTACCACAATAAAAAATAAATAAAACAATTCTAAAATTCATTTGGAATCACAAAAGACCCTGAATAG
Organism: Glis glis; assembly: GCA_004027185.1. Taxonomy (NCBI): domain Eukaryota; kingdom Metazoa; phylum Chordata; class Mammalia; order Rodentia; family Gliridae; genus Glis; species Glis glis. Next base: position 3,178 of record PVJS01015489.1, read on the forward strand.
CCAAAGCAATCTTGAAAAAGCACAAAGATGGGGGCATCATACTTCTAATTTCAAATTATATTACAAAATTATAGTAATCAAAACAGTATGTCACTGACCTAAACATCTGAAGCAGATCCTTGTCCCATTGCCAGACCCATATAACAAGAACCTGGAGACAGTCCATTCCAACCAAGAGCCATTTAGAACCTACACCTGCTAGAGCCTTGGCTAAGAGAGGTCTTGCTACCTCCATCCTCTGTTGCAGACCCAGCGTCAGCCATGTGGACTGATGCAGCCTATTCTTTTCCTGTTCACCTCTCTCAACTTTCTGCTGTTATTAGCAACCACTGAATGTTTCACGCAGAGGAATGACAAGATGTTGCTTTCAGCTAAGGAATATCACTCTGATTTCTATTTGATCTGCCCATCTTTACAGATGAGTTTGAGAATGGTTTTGGCAAGTTGATGTCTTCTCTAGTTAGGTTCCCAGGCAGAAGGAGCTGACCTTGGGACTGCAGTTGAGTAGGCTGTTGAATTCAATTTGCTAGTATTTTGTTGAGGGTGTTTGCAACTATGTTCATCAGAAATATTGGCTTGTAGTTTTCTTTTCTTGTGGTGTCTTTGTCTGGCTTGGGTGTCAGGACTATGCTGGTCTCATAAGATGAGTTTGGAAATGTCACCTCTACTTTTTTTGGGGAAGAGTTTCAGAAAGATGTGAGACTACAATGCACCAATGAAACATAAAAAAACAAAAAAAAATAAAAAAAATTAAAAAAGAAAGAAAGGTTGGTGTTTTTCTTTGAATGATAGAATTTGGCTGTGAGACTGTCTGGTCTTGGGCTTTTCTTTGTTGGAAGGTTCAGTGCTTTTCTGTCTAAATTTTTGAATGGAATTCAACATTGTCAATTTTTAAATCTTTTATAAAATGCTCATTCTCCCATCAGTCTCAGTTTTTTTTTCCTTCTCTCTCTCTGGCCCTTCTCGATATTTTTGGTCACTATTTCTTCAGTGTCCTTTGTCGGTGTTTGTTTCTCTTGCTTATCCCTGAAGTTGTGGCTGACCATAGGGGTCTTTCTCAAGCCTACTGTCTTTTCATTTTAAACAGTCTCCTTATGAGATTTATTTTCCTCCTTGGCATTGAGTATCCGTGGATGACACCTGAATCTACATATTTAGCCTGTATGCTTCTGCTGAGATATAGCCATATGCTATATACTTAGCTGCCTCTTGGACATTGCCACTTCAATATCTGACCAATAACTGAAATTCAACGTCACACGTTGAATTTATCATTTTCCTCTTCAAAACCAGCTTTCACGTTATTGTCCCTTCTTAGGGTATGGTGGCCCCATTTTCATTCAGTTGGAATGTCCTCTTCCTTCTTCATTAATCAATTACTAAGGCCTGTGAATTCTAACTCCTAAATATGTTTGAGTCTATGCAATTATTTACTTATTTGATGGCACTTTTATTAGACTATCATAATCTCCTGATGGATTTCTCTGTAGTTACTAAAATCCCCTTAATCTACCCTCTACCCAGCTGCTCTAGTAAAGATGATATCACATAATACCCTGCATAAGCCTTCTATGTCTCCCTATTGCCCTCAGGAGAAAGTTTAAACTCATTAAGATGGTAATAAATTCCTTCATCATTTGTCCCCTCAGTTTTTTGATACTAGGGATTGAACCCAGGGCCATTCTACCCCTGAGCTACACCCCCAGTCCATTTTTAATTTTTTATTTGGAAACAGGGTCTCACTAAGTAGCTGAGGCTGGTCGCGAACCTGCGATCCTCCTATATCAGCCTCTCAAGTACTGAGATTACAAGCGTGTGCCACCATGCCTGGCTAATTTTTTATTTTGAAACAGGGTCTTGCTAAATTGCTGAGGCTGGCCTCCAACCTGCGATCCTCCTGTCTCAGCCCCTCAAGTACTGGGATTATGGGGTGTGCCCTGGTTTAGTCCTCAACCATATCTTTTCCTACTTGCCCCTCTCAACTTTATGCTGTTACTGTTAGAAACCATGGGAGGGTTCCAAGCAGAGGAATGACAAGATGTTGCTTTCAACTAGAAATATCACTCTGATTTCTACCCGGAGAATAGATTTAAGGAAGAGTATAAAGAGTGAAACCTGTTAGGAGGCTGATGTAGTAAACTAGGTGGAAATCAGCTGTATATTTGCCGAGGGTTATAACATGGCAGATGCTTCAGTGTTGATAAATTCAGGATGTATTTTGAAAGAAGAGACAAATTCTGTGAGTTTGCTTTGAGAATAGAATTATCACTTATTAAGCAGACCAACTGACGATAGAACTACAATGGGAAAAGGAGGTTTAATCCTGATGACTTTTAACAACGGGATTTAATAATAATAATAGCTGTCATATGTAATAGCAGAGAGTAATAATGCACTTATGTTGTATGAGGCACAAGTAGATAGAATAATCAAATCTAAGAGGACAGATATTTGTATGCTTTCTTCATAGCATTTATATGAATGATAGCCACAAGTGTTTTCAACTGTAAGTTTAGGGTTTTGTAAGTAAAACCTTCCCCATCTGGATTCATTCATTTTGTAAATCTAGGCCTTGAATATGTTTTAGTTGGTAAAGAGGTAGAACAATACTTGGAGTAAGTAAAATATTTATCTAGCTGTTTAGCATTTAAATAACGCCATCATACACAAAAAGTATACACAGGAATAAATTTAAATTACATTAAGATAATCAAAACATTGGGCTGCAAGACCTGCTGAATACAAATGTGTCCCGTGTACCACAATATTCCAAATATTATTTCTCTGGCCTGCTCGAGCAGCAGAAATTTATTCTTTTCTTGGGTTCTCTTGTAGCACTCCCTACCACCACACAAAGCAACTTGGAAGCTGGGCACGCCTGTAATCCCAGTACTTGGGAGACTGGGACAGGAGGATCACAGGTTTGAGGCCAGCCTCAGCAATGTAGCGAGGCCCTCAGCACCTTAGTAAGATCCTGTTTCAAAATAAAAAAACTGAGCCGGGCGTGGTGGTGCATGCTTGTAATCCCAGCACTTGGGAGGCTGAGACAGGGATCACAGGTTCATGGTCAGCCTCAGCTACTTAGTGAAGCCCTCTGCAACTTAATGAGACCTTGTCCCCAAATAAAGAGGTATTATTATAGGGCTGGGGGTGTAGCTCAGAGGTAGAATGCCCCTGGGTTCAATCCCCAGTACCTCTTCTCCCCTCCCCCCAACAAACAGAAAGCTTTGGCAAGACCACTGAATGACAAAGGATCCCTATGAGAGAGAGGCCCAGCTGGTAGGTCATACCAAGGCTTCAGGCATGTGAGTGAGTCCATCTTAAACCTTCCTACCTGAGTCGAGCTGTCAGATGATTGATGCTGCAGGTGAGACCAGAGGAAGAACTGTCCACTAAGCTTAGCCTGAATTGTACTCATGAGTAAGTAGAATGTTATTGCTACTTTGTTTTTATAAGCTACTTTGTTATACGCCAATAGAAAATTGATATCAAGCACTCTGTATAGTGATAGTTTACCAAAGGCCCTTCCATTGACTCTCTGCATACATTTTAGGTAAAGAAATAAAACATAACCAGAAGTTTTCTGTTCTGTTGATTTTGTTTATTTGTATTTTTATTGGCACATTACCATTGTAAATAATAGTGGGATTCATTGTTATATAGTTGTACATGTGCATGCATAATCTTTTGTTTTTTTCTTAAATCTTTTGTTTTTTTCTTCACCTGTGAGAGGTTAAACTACTAGCGATTTCCCTTATCCCAGCCCCACTAGCTTTTTGAATTCATCCTCTTGTGCTGTTCTTATCACACCTGTTTATCTCTTTATGTCACACACATAATAGAGGGCTAGCTAAGTGCTGATCAGACAGCCATACGTCTTATCACCTCTAATTTAGTTATCCTTTATCATGAGACATGCATGGATCACATTCTAGATTCCACATTAAAGGACACTTTTTCTTCTTTTAGCTTTTCCTCCCTTCCTAATGGAAGTGATAAGCTTTATTTTCACTTTTTGGAAAGTATATATTTTTAGTTTTGCAGAGTTTTTCCCCTCATAAATGAGAAAAGCAAGCAGGTAAAAAGATTAAAACATATATAATTTTTACGCACACAAAATCCCTAGTCTCTCTTCTTCTTTCCCCTCAAGTGACCCATTACCAACTTTTTTCTTTGATTGCTGTGGCCAAATTTCTGTGGTCCTTGGAAACAATTCCCTTGGCCAAATTTGCTCAGAATGGTAATCCCAGGTTTCTACAGCAGCATTTAAGCAACTGTTAAGTGCTGCTAATTAGCTACCTTCTCCTCTATGGAGGTATTACATATAACTTTTTATACTAAGTAATGATAACATTTCAAAGGCGAGAGTTCTGCATTTTGTGTCTTTCTAACTCCATGATAATTTCAACACTGGTCCAGGTAGGTTAGATGGATGGAAACTGTCTTGATGGAGATCAGCACTTCCAGTGGAAACACACAGTAATCAGAAGGAGAATTTAATCAATCTCAAGAAACAAATCAACTCTGTTATTATACAGGCTATTTGAAGCAGACTAACTAACAATCAAAATGTAGCAGACCAAAGGATGAGTAGTCAAACCACGACTTCATGTCCAGTACTCTAGAGGTTGTTATGGTGGCATTTGCACAGATGTTTTGCATGTGGGTCTGTTTCTAGGCAAAGAATAAAGACCAGAAGATCTGTCTAGTTGGAGTAAAATATAAAGAAATTTGGACAATACTAAGAAACTAGCTTTTACATATGTGCGTATATATATATATATACATATATATATACACGTATATATATATTTGGTTTTCCTTTAAAACTTTTAGGGACACATAATAATTATAAAAATATATGGGGTACAATGTGATGTTTTGGTACATGTCTACACTGTGTAATTTTCAATTCAGAATAATTAGCATATCCATTACCTTAAACATTTACCCTTTTCTTTTATGGTGAAATTTTCAAAATACTCTCTTGCTATTTTGTAGCTTTGGTACATTACGGTTTCCTGGGTTACAGCCAGGATGCAAAGATTGGACCAATCACAGATAAGGAAACTGGTTTGTGGAAGCAACCTGAAAGCGAGGCCAGGGGGCAAACATACTAATTCTGAATTTGCCACCAACTAGTTTTGTAGCTTTAGGAGAGTCATTTATCCTCCCTGTACTTTGACTTTCTTAATTCTAAATAAAAGGGTTTTGCATTCACTGGAAAAGTTTCCTTAGGTCACAGCCATCTACAAGTTTTGTTGCACTGATAGCTGTTAAGAGCAATAATTTTGGAAGCATGCAGCTCCGGCGCCAGTTCCCACACTTCGTTCTTGTATTCTGAATAGTGTCCTGGACTCTTTATACGTATCTCAGAAAGAACAAACTAGTGGGGGAACTTCTATGATCATCAGACTGAAATGCTTTCTTGCAAATTTTAGTATTGCCCAGTAGGTCTAATTAACTCAACTTTGTTAGTAACTTGAGACTAAGTTTAGAAAGGAGAGGATACAAGTCTGTGTGTGTGTGTGTGTGTGTGTGTGTGTGTGTGCGTGTGTGTGTGTGTGTTACTGGATATTAAACCCAGGGGCGTTCTGCCTCTGTGCTATAGCCTCAGCTCTGTCTTATTATTTTTATTTTGAAACAGTGTTAAGTTGCTGAGGCTGACTTTGAACCTGATATCCTACTGTTTCAATCTCCCAAGTACTGGGATTATAGGTGTGTGCCACCACAACCCAGCAGATAACAAGCCTTTATCTGAGTGACTCCAAACATTGGTTTATTAAAAAAAAAGCCTTTGTAATTATTTGCTTTGTTCAGTTGGTGGTAAGCTCATATGATTTCCAGTTCATTATTGACAGCTGATTGTGCTGGCCCACACAGGATGAGCAGATCTGAGCAGAGGAGAGTCCACTGAGCAGTAGATGGTGTCTGAGGGATCTTTCTGTTTTCACATCCTGTGATTCGTGGTGGGAGTGTGGGCAGAGGTTAGTGCTCTGTGTTTAACACAGTCAAGGGATTCAGGACACTGCAAAAGTGCACTGGGACTTAGTTGCTTAACCCCACTAATAACCTATTTTCCTTTTATATTAGTGAGTTAAATAGACAGCTTCACTGTATTCACTGAAAGATCAAGGGTTCAAACTATTATTCTGCCCTTGCTGAAGAGGGAAGTCATTCAGTGAGGACTAATACAAAGTGCAGCGGCCCCTAGAGGCCTTAAGTTTTAAGTATAGATAGGAAATGGAAAACTGGCCAGAGAGCAGTACCAATGACAATAAGTGTACAAGCATGTTTTCCAAATTTTTATCAACACTAGTAATTCACCTAATTTTTAAATATTTGCTAACATGATATATAAATGTAAAACATATTTTTAAAGGTAAAACAAAGTTTTATGTAAAAATTACAAAGGGTTTAGAGTTAAGCTGGAGTTGATAGCATTGATAGAGTAACAGCCAGTTTCGAGTGGAGCAATTTAAAATTCAATCTTTTTTTTTTTTTTGGTACTGGGGATTGAACCCAGGGGCATTCTACCTCTGAGCTACATCCCCAGCCCTTTTTATTTTGAAACATTGCTGAGAGTCTCACTAAATTGCTGAAATTGGTCTCGAACCATGATCCTTCTGTCTCAACTTTGCAAGTACTGGGATTGTAGGTGTGCACCATAACGCCTGACTTGAATTCAATCATTTGCTTGGATAAATTGTATCAGGGGGAGGTAATAATCACCACGAAAGGTACTAATTTCCAAGCTGGGTTGCTCTTTATGAATGTGACTCTCATTTATACTGTTATCATGAGAAAGTCTAAAAGAGACATTTCAAAGACATATTGGAGAAGCATTATTTATGATAATAGGGAGTTCAATAGTGTTCTTCATTACTACTACTATTAGTGTTTTTGGTTTGGTTATCAAATATGTGAAAAATTGATCTTCATTTAGTGTATATATTGGTAAAGGTATCAAAGAGGACTTCATGGAAGAAGCAACTTTGCAGTTGGAGTGTTGGAGAGAGTGGAAGGAATTAGAGATGCAATGAGGGTGAGTGCATTGCAGGCTGAGTGAAGACCGTAGGTGAAGACATGACCGACACGTGTTAGGATGTGTCTGAGGGAACAGCAAACACCACTTGGAGGCATGTGCAGCGAAGAGGAAATGGTCTAGCTTAAAGCATGACGTATAGGGAGAAGTGGAGCAAGAAGGAAGATTATGATCATTTCTTTGGATGTTCTGATGATACAAATGATGTAATTTTCAAAATCCACACACATTTACCTTATTACAAGAGTGAAACTGATATATACTCACTGCAAAAATTTAAGATAGGAAGAGCTCAAATTGAGAACTAAATATTCTCTTCTCCTTTATTAGTTTTCAACCACCCCTTAAAGAATTACCGTTAACAGGTATTTTATGTGTTAACCTAGATGTTTTCTATCTATTTATTACTTTGTTTGTCTAATTTTATTTTTAAACCCAGATGGGAAAAAGTAGTGCTGGAAACGGCCAACCTTTCCCCTCTCTATCCTGTCTAAGTACATTAAGTTTTCTTTAGTATCATAAATGGTTGCATAGTTTTCCACGGAAGGGGCTTAGTAAAAATCACTTACCTAATCTTCTAGTATATACCTTGTATTGTCAGACTTTTGCTCTTAAAAGCAGTGCGTTAGCAAAAATAACAAGGAAATGCTATCTTTTGTCTGCTTCGTTCACATGCACACATACATATTTTCAGAAAAATGTCCTCCTAGAAGTAGAACAGCTGAGTCAAAGTATAGGAGCATGTAAAAATTTAGAAGGTAGCTGGGCGTGGTGGCACATGCTTGCAATCCCAGTACTTGGGAGACTGAGATCGGAGGATCTGGATCCGTGGCCAGCCTCAGCTACTTAGTGAGGCCCTCCGCAACTTAGTGAGACCCTGTTTCAAAATAAAGAACAACAACAACAAAAAAATAGGACTGGGGGTGTAGCTCGGAGGTAGAATGCCCCTGGGTTCAATCTCCAGTACCACACACACACAAAAAGAAAATGCAGAAGGTATTTCCAAATTGGAAAATTTCTTATTAGTTTGCTTTTCCACTATCAGGTATGAGCGCCCTTCTCTCTCCTTTTCCCCTAAAACCCTGAATTTTGTCAAATGTTTAAATATTTGTTCAAACTGATAAGAAAAAACTCATATCACTCATATCTTGCTATGTTAGTATGCATTTATTTGTCAACGAGGTTAAATATATAAGTAGACAGGGACATGTCTAAATCCTCTCTCATATATTCACCCTTACTTGCTCTCCTCTACTTGGGATTCATGACTCATCGCTTTCACTTTGGTTGCCTCTTTTGCTTGATGTCGCACATTTTCCCCTCCTCCAACCTGTAGTCAGAACCTCCTCCACGGTACCCACAATTGTGTTAATTTCTCCAGCACTCATGGTGAGTGCCATGATCTGGCATCTTCTACTCCTATATTTATTGCTTTCTTCTTTTTTTTTTTTTTGCGGAACTGGGGATTGAACCCAGGGGCATTCTACCTCCAAGTTACACCCCAGCCCTATTTTTTATTCTTTATTTTGAAACAGGGTCTCACTAAGTTGCGGAGGGCCTCACTACATAGCTGAGGCTGGCCGTGAACCTGGATCCTCTGGTCTCCGCCTACCAAGTACTGGGATTACAAGCGTGCGCCACCATGCCTGGCTTATTGCCTTCTTCTAAAATAACTTACCGTGTCTGTCAAACTTACAGATAAGAGAAATTTACATCTCCAGTATTTAAAAATTTATGGAAGGATTTTGAAAGAACTTGGCAATGTGATCATACATATGGTATTAATATATTGAGGAATATCTCAGTTATGTAACCCACTGTCACTTTAGTATTTCACATAGTTAATGTATAAAAGATCTTTTATCTCAGAGTCATATATGACATATGACTATAAAATAATATTTAAAATGCAACAGAGCTATTCACTTATATAAGTAAAAGAGCTATTATTCTGTGCAATATATTTTTGGCAATAAAATATACAACAGTGGAATATGAATTGCTTTGTGACAAAAATTGTCTCCAGATGCATAAGTTGGCCTTTGTCTAGTTTTCTGACAACTTCTGAATTACCCATGCTTTTGCCCAAATCAATGCCATTTATCCTAAGACAGAGTTTCTCCTTACTCTCCTTTCAGGTAGCATGAGTGTTGCCACTGCTGACAGAGGCAATGGATGGAGCCAACCACTCTGTGGTATCTGAGTTTGTGTTCCTGGGACTCTCTGATTCGTGGGCAATCCAGCTCTTCCTCTTCCTCTTTTCCTGTGTGTTCTATGTGGCAAGTCTGATGGGAAACCTTTTCATTGTGCTGACTGTGACCTCGGACCCTCGTTTACAGTCCCCCATGTACTTCCTGCTGGCCAACCTTTCCATCATCGATTTGATATTCTGCTCTTCCACAGCTCCCAAGATGATCTATGATCTTTTCAGAAAGCACAAAACCATCTCTTTTGGGGGCTGTGTAGTTCAGATCTTCTTTATCCATGCAGTTGGGGGCACAGAGATGGTGCTGCTCATAGCCATGGCTTTTGATCGATATGTGGCCATCTGTAAGCCTCTCCACTACCTCACTATCATGAGCCCGCAAAGGTGCATTTTATTTTTAGTGGCTTCCTGGATTATTGGCCTTATTCATTCAGTGACTCAGTTGGCTTTTGTTGTGGACTTGCCCTTCTGTGGCCCGAATGAATTAGACAGTTTTTTTTGCGACCTTCCTGGATTTATAAAACTTGCTTGCGTAGAGACCTACACATTGGGATTCATGGTTACTGCCAATAGTGGATTTATTTCTGTGGCCTCCTTTTTAATTCTGATCATCTCTTACATCTTTATTTTGGTGACTGTTCAAAAAAAATCTTTAGGTGGTATATCCAAGGCCCTCTCCACTCTGTCAGCTCATGTCACTGTGGTGGTTTTGTTCTTTGGGCCTTTAATCTTTTTCTATATGTGCCCATTTCCCGTCTCACATCTGGATAAATTCCTTGCCATCTTTGATGCAGTTATTACTCCTTTTCTAAACCCAGTTATCTATACTTTTAGGAATAAAGAGATGAAGGTGGCAATGAGAAGACTATGTACTCAGTTTGTGAATTATAGTAAAATTTCTTAAATATATAGAGGATATATGAGAAATCAAAGTATATTTGAATTTCAGATGGATATATTCTATATAAACTATGTTAAAAAACCAGAATGTCACTATCTGCGAATGTGTTTTGTCCCCGGTCTTTTGTTTTCTCCCCATACTGAATAGTAATATCAATCTGTTAACTGCTTATGTCAGAGACTTGAAGACTAAAGGTCATGGCTCACTAAGTAGCTGAGGCTGGCCCCGAACCTGTGATCCTCCTGTCTCTGCCCCCCACGTACTGGGATTACAAGCATACACCACCACGCCGGGCTCTTATTCTATTTTTTAAAACAAAGCTTTTAGCCAGGCATGGTGGCACATACTTGTAATCCCAGTACTTGGAGGCTGAGACCGGAGGATCCCAGGTTTTCGGCCAGCCTCAGCTACTTAGTGAGGCCCTCCACAACTTAGTGAGACCCTGTTTCAAAATAGAGAATAAAAAATAGGGCTGGAGGTGTACCTCAGAGATAGAATGCCCCTGGGTTCAACCCCTGGTACTGAAATAAAAATAAAGCTTTAATTTTGGAATAGGTTTAGATTTACAGAACATTGCAAAGTTAGTACAGAGAGTTCCCAATACCATTAACCCAATTTTAGTTTCCCCTAATGATATCATTTTCATTTCCATGGTACATTTTCCAAAACCAGAAATCAACACTGGTATATTGTTATTATCCAAACTCTAGTCTTTATTTAGATGTCACCAGATTTTCCATTACTGTCTATTTTCTGTTCCAGAATTCAATCCTGGATACCACATGATATTATCATGTATTCTTAGGCTCGTCTGGTTTATGGCTGTAACAATTTTTTTTCTGGTACTGGGGATTGAACCCAGGGGCATTCTACCTCCAAGGTACACCCCAGCCTATTTTATTTTGAAACCGAGTCTCAATAAGTTGCTGAGGCTGCCCTCAAACTTGCGATCCTCCTGTCTCAGCCTCCCAAGTACTGGAATTACAGGTGTCGGCCACCACGCCCTGGGGCTATGATAGCTTTGAAGAGTATTAGTCAAGTATTTTGTAGATGTCTCTCAATTTGAGTTTGTCTGAAATTTTCCTTAGACTTGGGATTTTGTAAGGAATACACAAGCGACGAGAATTTCTTATCACATGATATTGGGATAAATGATATCCATATGACAACACTAGTGATATTAAACTTGTTTTATTATCTGATCTTAATAAAAGAAAACTGACTTCTTAGATATTACATATGGCATCTGCATTTTTCTTCTTTTTTAAGTAGTCAATCCTTTTCCCCAAGTTATCTATGGTCTTTGAAGGATCATTATGATTTCTGCATTATGATTTTGCTTAGATACTTATTGGGGTACAAGCAGAGGTTTACTTCAACTCCATCCCATGTTGGTTGAATTGTAAGGGCAAGCTGTGTGCCTGATTGCTCCTAGTCCTTTTCTCTTGCTCTTTCTTTGACTCAGGTACTTTTGCTTCTATCCAGATGGAACTCTTGGCCTCTCTCTTTTTGAGTTTTTTAGTCTTATGCCTTTAGAACTGCTATTTGTATTTAAAATCTCTGTCTTCTGATTCTTAGTTTTTCCCAGTTCTCCCTTAAGTGTCTTCAGTTGCATAATCTCCTTGGCCAACTCCTCATACCCCTGTATTTCACCCAGACCCTTTGGCTTAATTCTATTTGAGTGGGCATTTGAATATTTTGTTATGAGCCTTTGACATGTAACTGGAGCATCGCCACACGGACAAATTAATGAGTGTTCTCTACACTCTCAGACTGGGATTCAGGACAATGGAAAGGAAAATAGTTTTTTTTTAACCTGATATTATTTCTAAGACTAGAATTTGCTCATTAATTTAGATCATTCATTTGCTTTATTTGTATTATTTTTATGCAATAAAAGAGTGATTAATAAAATAACAATCATTGGTTCCAAGGGCCAATGCTTCATAATTCTTTGAAAGACACAATCATAGTCATTGCTGATCTTCAGGGGGGCATTTTTATTTTTATTTATTATTTTGGTACTGGGGATGGAACCCAGAGGCATTCTACCTCCAAGTTAAACCCCAAACCCGATTTTATTTCTTATTTGGAAACAGGGTCTCACTAAGTTGCAGAGGCTGGCTTCAAACCTGTGATCATCTTGTCCCAGCCTCCCAAGAACTGGGATTGCAAGCGTGCACCACCACACCTGGCTTGGGGGGGGATTATGAGTTGTTCATTACAGTTTTGCTTAGTACAGAGCAGGTGTGATGAGACAACTGCCTGTACAGACACTGGCCTCTCAGAACAGGTGCTGGCCACAGAGTTGGAGCAGGGTCCTGAAAACTCCTGCTGTTGTAGGCATTAGCTTTTATTAATTGATTCATAAGGACTTCTGGGGAAGGTGGCAGGTGGAACTTCAAGGGACTTGTGAAAGTGGTTATTTTTAATCAGCGTGTAAGTATTTAAGAATTTTAATTACCAGTATTTTTATACTGGTGTGATCTAGTTGATTATTGACACTATTGGGACATGTGAGTTTAAGTTAGAGGAAGTCATCCGATATTTGCATAATCATATATTGTATCCTTGAAAAACTTGGAGGAAGTCTGGGAAATCACACAGGTGAAAAGTGGTGCCTAACCACCATGGAGTGCTATGCAGTACTGATGTACACATAGCAACATAGATTGAGTGGAAAAAAACTAAAAAGAGATATATGAGGTTATTTTATATGTACATTCATACAGAACAATAATACATGCTTCATAATAACACACACAATAGGACATACTTTTAATACACCAGAATGCCTGTCTTTGAGGGAAAGGGATTGTGAATGGAGAATGGAGATTAAAGGTGATAAACGAGTAAAAAAAGAGATGGTCCCTTGTCAAACCAAGGCTCATAATGTACCATGAATGGAAAAATGTAATTACCTCAATCCTCTGAACATCACAGAGCAATGATAAATGTTTGAGATGATGGATAAACTAAATGCTCAAGTGGGTTATTTATTACCCAATATATAAATACATGGAGATACGACATTATACCCAGTAAAGATGGGTATAATGGTATAATGGGTATAATAATTATTTATCTGCTAATAAAAAATAAAGACACAGAGAAACAAGTCCTATTACTTCTTTTTAATATTTTGAAGTCAATACTTTTTAATATTATTCCTGCCTCCAAGGGACAGGCATGGTAAGAGACAATGGAATTATCTCAACAACTGGATTCCTTTGTTAGAGTCAATAAATATAAGTTAGGTTTCCTTGACTGCAGGAAACTTTACAGGTTCCTTTGGAAGGAAACAAATGTAAGGTAGACAAAGCCTGTATCTTCAAAATGCTTATGACGATGCATTAAATTTAGCATTTAATAAAAGTCATAGTATAAGATAGTTAAAAATTTTTGTGGTACTGGGAATTGAACCCAGGGGTGTACTACCTTTGAGCTACACCCCAGCCCTTTTTATTTTTTGTTTTGAAACAGGGTCTCGCTAGGTTGCTGAGAGTCTTGCTACATTGCTGAGTCTGTCCTTGAACCTTCGATCTTCCTATCTCAGCCTCCCAAGTACTCAAATTACAGGCATGTGCCACCAAGCCCAGTTTATAAGATAGTTAATACATATTTTGTAATTTATTTTTCATTTGTCTATTTATATATAGATAAAATGGATATTTACAAGGATATTTCATATGATTTTTATTTTATTTATTTATTTTTATTCTAAGTTTTCATGAAATGGGTTTTATTTTGGCTCATATTTCTGGAGGCCTAAGTTTGAGGAGCTATATCTGGTCATAGTCTAGCATATCACATGGCAAGAGACAGAGAGTATGTATATGTGTGCATGTCTCCTCTAATCTCTCTGTCTCTTCTTAGAAGGCCACTAATAATCATAGAGGTTCCACCCTGATGACTTTAATTATTCTAATTACCTTCCCAAGGCCCCATCTCCAAACACCATAGTCAGATTAACTGTCTTTTTTTTGGTAGTGGGGATTGAACCCAGAGGCATTTTACCTTCAAGCCACACCCCCAGACCTATTTTATTTTTAATTTTGAAACAGGGTCTTGCTAAGTTGCTGAGACTCTTCTGAAACCTGTGATACTCCCGTCTCAGTCTCCCAAGCACTGGGATTACAGGCACGGGCCACCATACCAGGTCACCAGATTAACTTTCTACTGTTTTTATCCCTTTCAATGGGAATTAAATTTCAGCACATGAACCCTTAAGGGATACAATCAAACCATATTCAAACGGTAGCAGCTGCAGTATGGTCGAAACTTGAAAACATGACACTAAGAGAAAGAAGCCGGGCAAAAAAGTCTACATATTATGTAATTCTGTTAACAGGAAGTGTCCAGAATAGGCAAAGTCATAGAGAAATAAGGAAGATGAGCAGTTTCCAGGTGCTGGGTCAGGGGAATAGGCATTGATCGCTAAGTGGCATGGGGTTTCTTTTTTGGGTGATGGAATGTTCTGGAGCTGGATGGTGGTCGTGGTTAACACAGCATTGTGAATATGCCCAAAACCATGAGTTGTTCACTTTAAAACGGTGCCTTTGATGATATGTGAATTATATCTGGTTCTTTTTTTTTTTGCGGTACTGGGGATTGAATCCAGGGGTATTCTCCTTGCAAGGTACACCCCCAGCCTTATTTTTTATTCTTTATTTTGAAACAGGGTCTTACTAAGTTGCAGAGGACCTCACTAAGTACTTGAGGCTGGCCGGGAACCCGGATCCTCTGGTCTCAGCCTCCCAAGTATTGGGATTACAAGCATGTGCCACCACGCCCGGCTATAGCTCAGTTTTAAAAAGAGAAAGAAAATAACTATGAAAAACTTGAGTAAGAAATCGTTGAGCTCCACATAACAAGAACTGTAATTAGGATGCATAAGCACTAAGAAACACAAAAGTTTTACATAAAATTGAGATTGTATCAAAGTTCCCCGTGCGGAGAATAATTATTTCAGAAATTATTTTCTCCAAATTAATTTACATAAACTAATAGTCTTTCAATTAAAATTGCAAAGGCTTTTGGGCAGACAACCAATAGTGAATAAGTGATTTGATACATCAAAGGATAAGTGCTGTATAGAAAAATAAAGGATATTAATCTAAACAGGGAATGTAGTGATGGCATTTATATTTTTGTGTGTGTGATACTGGGGATTGAATCCAGGGGCATTCTACCTCTGAGCTACATCCCCAGCCATATGATTTTTATGGATCTCTTGGAAAGTGAATATTATCAGATTACCTGGAGTTATTTTCATTCATTATAATAGGATTTAAAGGGGCAAAGAAAATGATAGAGATTGATTTCCTTAAATATTCCAGTGTCATCTTGCCCTCCTGTGACCCATTATCAACATTTCCCCTTGCTGCTTTGACCACCATGAGTACATTTTTAGGAGACAATTTCCTTGGCTAATTGACTTTAGTTTTGCAGTACCAGGTCATTACAGCTTTGTTTGGTCACTCTTCTCCAGTGCAATTAATTAGCTAACTTTTCCATTTATAGAAACATTTTATATACCTCCATGTGATTGAGATAATAGCCTGTGAATAGCTGCAAAGGAAGGATGGCAAGAAGTTCACAACAAGAAGATGTTAAACTAGATAATCTTCAGTGACAAGGAAGACGCAGGTAACCGGCTGCTTTTCTCAATGAAGCTTTGGCCTGGGGCAGGCAGAAACAGGTGTTGGTGGTGGAAGAGATGAGGATCACAGCAGAAAATTAAATATGAATTGCTGTGGGTACAGAGAACAAGAGGCAACCTTAGTTTTAAACTAGGATTTGGAAATGACTTGGCGATCCAAAGGTGCTGCGGAGGGGATGCTGCAGGGATGCTGCAGTCTGGAATCTGCACCACCGCTTGCTTCAGGACGGAACCAGGAGGCAGCTTGCATTGAGAACCATACCCAGGGATCTTTAGGGAAATTTAGTAGCGTTGGAAGACATGCTTATCATCCTAACAAGCTTGTTGTCTGCTTCATGTTTCTTTAGAGGAGAGCTAAGAGAAATAGGAGAAAGTTGGTGAGGTGCTAGGGACAAGTATGGTTTTAAAATGAAAACCCCAGTTTTATGGAATCATGATGGAGAAAGAGTGATTGAAAACTTGCTTGGAAGAAAAACATTTAGATATTGAACTTACCCCAAATTAAAATAATATAGTATTGGTTAAAATTAGATGATGAAGGAACGGAGAAAAAAGTAGGACACTAAATGCAATGTTCAACAGCCAGCAACCAATCTTCAGGTTCTTGTTTACATTTTATTTATTTATTTATTTATTTTTTTGTGGTACCGGGGATTGAACCCAGGGGCGTTCTACCTCCGCACCACACCCCCGGCCCTACTTTTTATACTTTATTTTGAAACCGGGTCTCACGAAGTTGCAGAGGACCTCACTAAGTAGAGAGAGAGAGAGAGAGAGAGAGAGAGAGAGAGAGAGAGAGCACTGAGGCTGGCCGTGAACCCGGATCCTCCGGTCTCCGCCTCCCAAAGTACTGGGATTACAAGCATGCACCACCACGCCCGGCTTCTTGCTTACATTTTAAAAACATCTATTATATATTTTTTTCTAGGTCAATATAATGAGAGGCTTGGTGGTGAAATGTGGTGATTAGGCAAGAGTGACAAAGATAAAGGGACAGAAGATGGATCCTATGAGGAAAGGCTAAAGGAACTGAGCCATTAAAACTAGAAGGCACAGAGGAGTGGATTTTACCAACTTGAAGAACATTAATCTGAGAAAGTTGCTGACAACTTTAAACCCATGAAGGAGGAATTAAGTGGACATTGGCTTTATTAACAGGATGAAAGATTTTCTTTTTGCAAAGGAGAGTCTTTGGATTATTACATTAATAAAAAGCAGGAAACCCAGGAAATAAATAAATTTTCAAACCTCATAAACTGAGGAAGAACTAACATGTACTGGATGGAAAACAAAAGAAAGAAATTGAGTCAGAACATATTTCTAGTTTTCTTCTAGCTCAATAATTTTATTAATTGGGGATAATAAACATTTCTCTCTTTTATTTCAAAAATTTCAAATGTAAAGTTGTCATGAATCTATCCTAAAACATTGTCCAGTTCCATACAAGTGAAGACAGAAGTAGAATACTCAAAGCAGAATATCTCCTACTGGCACTGGTCTTAGGAGAGAACAGTCTTTCCAGGAGGGTGTGGAATGCCTGCCAGTGATCAGGTGCTCATAGCCCAGTAGCTCCTTCTGAAGCCACACAGAGACGGCCATCCAGAGATGCAGCTCAGGAAATCTGAAGACTTGAAGACAGGAGCTGAGTAAGTTTCCAGATATGCTGACATTTGCTATTAGCATTGTTTTCTCTTTGCTCTTTAAAAGATTATAAAGTAGATAAAATTTGTGTTCAGCTCTATTTCTCCTTTTCTAGCTGGGGACTTGTCTCTCTGTCTCCTCCTCCAGTCCTTCTGCTCTTAACCTATCTCTTGTAGCAACCCATCTAAGCTAATCTTCCTTGGGTATTGACCCAGGTTTGAAAGGAATCACCTGTCTTCATCAGCAAAATTCTATCTTGCTTGCATAAAATCTCAGCTACAAGCTGGGCATGGTGGTGCACTCCTGTAATCCTACTCTTGTGAGGCTGAGACAGGAGGATTGCAGGTTCAAAGCCAGCCTCAGCAACCTATCAAGGTTCTCATCAACCTAGTGAGAATTGTTTCCAAAGAAAAAATAAAAAATAGGGGTGGGGGTGTAGCTTGGAAGTAGAATGCCCCTGGATTCAATTCCCAGCACCACAAGAAAAAAACAAATTTCAGCTGAAGAAAGCCATCAGGTAACATATCTATTTGTTTGTAATAGCTTAATGGAGTATTCTTGCCTCAGCAGTGTAAGCAAGACTACAGACCATGGTACGATATCCTAAAATAATTCAACTGGATGTTAATAGGAAATATTTTTGGGCACTGGAACTTTTATTTATTTATTTATTTTTGTGGTACCGGGGATTGAACTCAGGGGCGTTTTACCTCCGAGCTACACCCCCAGCCCTATTTTTTATACTTTATTTTGAAATCGGGTCTTACAGAGTTGTGGAGGGCCTCACTAAATAGCTGATCCCGGATCCTCCTGTCTCAGCCTCCCAAGTACTGGGATTACAAGCGTGCGCCATCACGCCCAGCCTCTGCACTGGAACTTTTAAGTTGGCACATTTAAGCACATTCCCCTGTGCCGTCTCTTCCTCTTTGTCATAACTTTCCATCTAAATGACCATCTTGGTCTTTTGCTGCATTCAGTAATCCAATTTTCCTCTGTCTTTTCTCATGTTTTAATCCATTTTCTTTCTGATTTAAAAAGTGAATTTAACTTCTAAAAAATGTCTACCTTGACTTCTGCCTAGACTCTGTCTTTGTGTGAACTTTATACAGAATTTCAACTTTTTTCTCTGAATGACCCAATAAATCATCTTCTAGTTTTACTCTTTTCCTTATAAATTCATTACTAGCTAAGTTTACCATTCTCTCTCTCTCTCTCTCTCTCTCTCTCTCTCTGGTACTGGAGATTGAACCCAGGGCATTCTACCTCTGAACTACATCCCCAGACATTTTTAAAATTTCATTTTATTTATTTATCTAATTTATTTTGTGGTACTGGGGGGTTAAACCCAGGGGCATTCTACCCTCAAACTACACCCCCAGTCCTATTTTTAATTTTTATTTTTGAAACAGGGTCTCACTAGGTTGATGAAAGTCTCATTACTTGCTGAGGCTGTCCTCAAATCTGTAATCCTCCTGTCTCAGCCTCCCAAGCACTGGGATTATAGGCATGTGCCACCATGCTCAGTTTATTTTATTTCATTTTTGGAAACAGGGTCTTGATAAGTTGCTGAGGCTGGTCTCCAACTTGTGATTCTCCTGTCTCAGCCTCCTAAATACTGGGATTACAGGCATGTACCAATACACATAGCTTTCTTTTGTTATTCTTATTTGTCCTGTGTGTGTGTGTGTGTGTGTGTGTGTGTGTGTGCGCGCGCGCGCTATCAGAATTTCAATTTGGAAACAGCATCACTTATATTCTCGCATCATAATACATTCTCCTATTCTCAGTGTTCCAATTTTGTGGGCACCTTAATGTAATTTTTCCTTAGCAATCAAAAGAAATTCTTTTACTTTTTTACCCATTTTTAGAGAAGTTTTGGTTAATTTATAGTTCATGGCATGGGGGTTTGGATAGAAATCATAAAATGGTTTATACAACTTAAAATTGTTCAGATAACCAGAGTCTCATTTTATATATGTTAAATTTTTATTCCATTAATTTATTCCACATAATTGACATCTTTTTTTTACCTTTATATTATCTCCAAGGTTTAGTACATTGCAAGACACTTTATAGGCACTGCATCAATATTTGTTGAATGAATAAATGAGGAAGTCAAGAAATATTCCCAGCATTTTTTTTGAGTTGCTTTTCATTGGATTGGTACAAGGAATTAGGGTATAAGAAACCTGCTTCTGAGTGTTTTATAAATGTATGTGGGGAGATAAACCCAATGCATATTTACTAAATAAAACCACTGAGAAATAGTGTAACAGAAACTATATATGCAAGAATTCAGATAAAAAAGTCAAACTACTAAGAAGGAGCCTGACATGGTGGTGCACACCTGTAATTCCAGTACTAGAGACTTGAGACAAGGAGGATCGCAGGTTTGAGGCCAGCCTCAGCAACTTAGCCCTAAGCAACTTAGTGAGGCCCTGTTTCAAAATAAAAAATTAAAAGAGCTGGAGGTGTAGCTCAGAGGTAGAATGCCCCTGAGTTCAATCCCCAGAACCACAGAAACAAAAGCAAAACCAGAAAGCAAACAAGCAAAAAACAACAAGGGACTTCTAAAACTGAAAATTGAATTGGAAGCAAGCAGACTGTTTGAGACTTCCCGGGTATTTGATGAATTATAGAATTTCTTCAAGCATTCTTACCCTTTCTGGAGAAGAAAGATAGATAGCAGAATTGCATTTTCTATGGTGAATATTGATTATACAAAAGCAAGAATTCTTGTCAATGTGATATTCTCAACTTCTGGAATGGTGTCAGGCATTCTGGCCTTTCAAAGTATTTATTGAATTAATGAACAAAAAATAATTAATAGAAATCAGGAGAGCCAGGCATGGTGGCACATGCCTGTAATCCCAGTACTTGGGAGGCTGAGACAGGAGGGTTACAGGTTCAAGGACAGCCTCAGCAAGTAGTGAGACTCTTATCAACCTAGCAAGACCCTGTTTTAAAATAAAAATAAAATAGGGCTGGGGTGTAGCTCAGAGGTAGAATGCCCCTGGGTTTAATCCCCAGTGCCGCACACACACATAAAGAACTACTCAGTAGTCAATTATATACTTGGCACGATTGCTTTCCTATAACATATTGGTTGACTGATTATCACTTGCTCCTCATCACTGATGGGCATCAATTGTCCAGGCTTGGTTCTACTTGTGACTGGAGTCAGAGAAGTTTTGGTTAATTTATAGTTCATGACATGGGTGTTTGGATAGAAATCATAAAATGGTTTATAAAACTTAAAATTGTTCAGATAACTAGAGTCTTATTTTATATATGTTAAATTTTTACAGATAGTTACAGGATACAAGTCAGGATGCACCATCTGTTCCTAATCTCTCAATATCTCTTCTAATATCCCTACAGGTTATATGAATTTCCCTCTGTCAGAATCATTACTTAATTTTAAGGTTTTCCTCCCCCCCTAAAGTACTGGGGTATCCAGAATAATGACTTTCAAAGATGTACACATCCTAACCTCTGGATTTGCAAATGTTACCTTGTATGGCAAAAAAGAAGCTTTGCAGATATGATTAAGATTGAGATTGAGAATTATCCTGTATTATTTGGGCCTGCCCAATATAGTACCAGGGATCATTCATTATAAGAGGAATGCAGGAGAGTCGGAGTCAGAGAGGAGTTGTGATGACAGATGGGGAGTTTGGAATGAGGCATGTTGAAGAGGGAGGAAGGGCCCAAGAGCCAAGAAATGCAGGCAGCTTCAGTCTCTAGAAGCTGGAAAAGGCAAGGAAGCAGATGTCTTCCTGAACCTTTAGAAGGAGCGCAGCTCTACTGACATTTTGAATTTTCACTCCAAAAACTTGTATCAGCTTTCTTGTCTTTAGAACTGTAAGATAAGTGTGTGTGTGTGTGTGTGTGTTAAGCTACTAAAATTTGTGGTAACTTGTTACAACAGCAAGAGGAAACTAATACAAAAGCTATTTATTGTAAAGAACTTTCAATGGGAGCCGGGGCTCTTGATCCTTGTGTAAACTTTTCCAACTTATCTTTGTGATATTGAGCAGGTTATTTCCTACATATCTTCTTATATATATTATTTCACTTGTAAAACATAAGTGTTGGACTAAATTAGGAATGCCCCATTGAACAGTGGAACTCTTTTGGTTTATCCCCAGCAATTGTTCTTTAACCCTAAGGAACTCTAATATTGTATTACCATCCCATGCTGGGATTTGGCCATCACACTTTAGTTCCTTTTATGGACTTTATAACTCAGTTATCATCCTCTTCCCAAGTATAGACCCAGACACTGTTAGCTTCCCCCAAAATATTGTATTTCTGCCACTCTTTTATCCACTCTAAATGTATTTTGAAAAAAAGAGTGCTTTATGTGACATAATTCTTATCTTTGGAAATCAAATGGATGTGTGTATCTCTAACAGAGGACATTATATTTTATGTAAGAAACAGTCAGTATTGACAGTGAGTATCAGCTATGAAATAAAGTGATTTCTCCCATTTGAAACAAGTTAGAAGCCCTTTATTGATTTTTAAAAATGAATAACTGAAGGGCCATATTTATTTTTATGACAGAATTTTCTTGTGCAACCATTTCTTTGTGTTATTAAACAATTTTAGGAATGATCTTGCAATCTTGTAATATCTATTGATTGGCATACTATTAATACAAAGTTACTAAATTATGATATGCTCTCTTAACTCCAGTGTCATGCTTCAGTTCCATTAATTTATTTTTTTTGTTTGACAAATGCGAAGCACTTGTGACTGATTGTGTTAGTCCCTATTGATGATTGTGATGGTGGTGGGGGCTACCCATGTGGACCAGTCATGATTCCGGTATCCAAGAAACTACATTTTAATTGGAGAGATGGAGTTTACATATTCATGAGAGGCAAAGTGAGATAAATGCTAACTACATACAGAGATTCAGGCAGATTGGGAAGATTTCACAAATGAGGGATCTTTTAGCTGGGACTTTGAGGATTGGATTTTGTGACCTGGAGAATAGAATGAGAGAAGATTCAAAGTTCAAGAAAGAAGAGAAACTTTTAAAGAGTAATTGAGCAATATAAATAACACAAG
This sequence comes from Glis glis, assembly GCA_004027185.1. Taxonomy (NCBI): domain Eukaryota; kingdom Metazoa; phylum Chordata; class Mammalia; order Rodentia; family Gliridae; genus Glis; species Glis glis. The sequence goes on from PVJS01015489.1 coordinate 25,712, forward strand.
AGAGACTGTAAAAGCTGTATGCTGTGCATGAGTAATTGTTAGGTGGCTCATATGACTGACTGAAATCACATCCATTCATATGAAAAATCAAAGTCAAGGTTAAGCCAGGCATGGTGGCACATACCTGCAATCCCAGTACTTGGGAGGCTGAGACAGGAATATTGTAGGTTCAAGGACAGCCTCAGCAATGTAGCAAGACCCTCAGCAACTTAGGGAGACCCTGTTCAAAACAAAACAAGCAAACAAAATAAATACAAATGGTTAGTAGTAGTAACAACCATAATACCATATGGGAAGCAGCTACCCTTCTAGGTAGAAGCCCAGTGTGCATGTGATGAAGGTCATTTTGCAGTGTGAGATGTTAATATGATAATTATTTCCATGGTGAGAGCCTTTCTTTCTTGAGTACTAATACTTTCTCATTTTCTTCCTTCCTTTAGGGAAGATGAAAACTGATCCTAGTGTCTGAGGAAATGGATGGAAAAAACCACTCTGTGGTAACAGAGTTTGTGTTCCTGGGATTCACTAATTCGTGGGAGCTCCAGCTTCTCCTTTTTGTCTTCTCCTTGTTGTTCTACTCTGCGAGCATGATGGGGAACCTCGTCATTGTGTTCACTGTAACCCTGGATTCTCGTCTGCACTCCCCCATGTATTTCCTCCTGGCGAACCTCTCCGTCATTGACATGGTATTTTGCTCAATCACAGCTCCCAAGATGATTTATGATATTTTCAGGAAACACAAATCCATCTCCTTTGGGGGATGTATCACCCAGATCTTCTTCAGTCATGCTCTTGGGGGCGCTGAGATGGTGCTGCTCATAGCCATGGCCTTTGACAGATACGTGGCCATATGTAAGCCTCTCCACTACCTGACCATCATGAGTCCCAAAATATGTCTATACTTCTTAGTCACTTCCTGGATCATTGGCCTTATCCACTCATTGGTCCAGTTAGTTTTTGTGGTAGATTTACCTTTCTGTGGCCCTAATATATTTGACAGTTTTTACTGTGACCTTCCTCGGCTTCTCAGACTTGCCTGCATAAACACTCAAGAACTTGAGTTCATGGTCACTGTCAACAGTGGACTCATTTCTGTGGGCTCCTTTGTCTTGTTGGTCATTTCCTATATTTTCATTCTCTTCACTGTTTGGAAACACTCTTCTGGTGGTCCTTCCAAGGCCCTCTCTACACTGTCAGCTCATGTCACTGTGGTCATCTTGTTTTTCGGGCCGCTGATGTTTTTCTACACATGGCCTTCTCCCACATCACACCTGGATAAATATCTTGCAATTTTTGATGCATTTATCACTCCCTTTTTGAACCCAGTCATCTATACATTCAGGAACAAAGACATGAAAGTGGCAATGAGGAGATTGTGCAATCGTCTTGTGTATTATAGGAAAATTTCATAAATGAATTTGCTATGAAGGTATGGAATTATAGATTCTCCCTCATGGTAGCTGCAGAAAAGACATTATGCAATCTCAGAGAAATACACAAGACTTATGCTAGTTATATGCCCAGAAATGTACTAACTACTAAAGGGTGGTGTCTATTTCCCCATTAAATTAGAAGGGATATTATTTTTTGACATTCTGTATATCAAAGTGTTAAAAATCAAATCATATGTTCTTTGTAACCTACCAAGTTGAAAGATCATGTTCTAGGACAGTGTCATATAAATGAACAAATGATATTTTATCTTTTTTCATAATTGGATAGATTATTCTGTTGCTAGAAAAACCATGTATTCAGATGATCTTTAATCTATTTATTACCTATCTTGATTTTAATTCCTTTGTTTGCTTTCTGTTGCCCTAGTCTCTATCTTGTTTATATTTTGACTCCTTATCAGGCTCCTCTATCTCACAGTCTGGAAACTTGTTAGTCCTATGTATAGACAATTTGAATTTAGGGTTAGAATGAATTGCTGACACCATTTGTTTTAATCTTCTCAAGTTATACATGCTAAAATAAAAAATAGAGGGGTGACTATAATTTGCCCAAGAGCACATAATTAGAAATCATCAGAGAGAGTCAAGAGCTAGAAACCATGGCCCTGGTTACTAGGTCAGTGCTCTTTCACTTTCAAATCAATTTTGTATTTGAATTTACACTCATATTTTATTCTTCCAGTTTTTCCTGTAGGCTAAATTTTGAATAAGAGAGTTTTGCATCATTTCTTCCTCCCAGTACATTATAATTAGCATGTAGGAACTTTTTTTTTATCATTTCTAAATCCTCCCCTAATTTCTACCACTACTCTATATTTCTTTGTTCAGGCTCTATCACAGCTGAATTTCAAGTCATTGTTTTAATTACAAAAAGATTTAAACCTCATTACTAAACAGTATTCTTTTGTTTACAGTGGTGTTTACAGAGACCCTTGGTTATAATTTACAATACAGCCCTGAAATCCACCCCCCAAACACAGTTGATGTGCTTCCTACCGCCACCCAAATTGTCAATATTTAATCTATCTTGATTTTTTTATATGGTATATGGCAAGGGTTCAGTTTGCTTTTTTTTCCTGGATGAATAGCCATTTATCCTATTTCTTTCCTTTGAATTGAAGCAATATATTTTCATATATTAAATTACGATATATTTTGGGATCTATTTCTGGAATCAATTTTGTTGACTGTTCTATTTTTCTATTGCTTTGCCATACCATACTCTTTTAGTGACAGTGGATTTATAAATTTTAACATCTGAAAAGGGCACCTTCTCAGCTTCCTATTTATACTTTTCTTACTCTTTTAAAAATATCTTTAAAAATTAATACATACTAATTGTACATATTAATGGCATTCACTGTGATATCTCCATACATGCACATAGCATGCACTGATTTTTTTTGGGGGCTAATGTGATTGGTGAACTGTGTACTCTGCATAAGTAAGTCACATTAAAATCATTATACTTCTTTCTCAGAAAGGTAAAATTCAAATATTTCATTAAATAGAAAATGAAATTTTAGTAAGATATGTGTGAAAGTTTTCTTTGTCTAAAATTTGTGCAGCTTGTTTTCTAATATGGTTACTGAAGAACAGAAAGGAGCCTTTTAATTCCAGTTTCCTTCCTGAGGTGATGGAGTTAGGATTGCTTCTCATCATTGCATCCCAGGGGAGGTAACACTTGATGTGACTCATAGAGTACTTCTTATGATACAAGTAGTATTCTTAGTGCTTTACCTCGAACTTTTTGAATCAGATTCTCTCATTATCTACATTTTACAGAGGAAGAGTCAGAGTCACTGAGATGTTAAGTATCCTCAAGTTTTCTTGGGCAGTGGGGCTAGACTCAAAGTCTGGCAGTATAGGTTCAGGTTCTGTTATCATAATCCCTGCATGATAGTGCATCTCTGGTAATAAAGGTATCAGAATAACCTTTATACTTGAGAGCACCTCCTCTAGGTGACCCCCACCCCAAAGTCCAGCATTAATAGGCCAATCAATTTACAAATATTTATTGTGTATTTGTAATCAACTCGGTATTTTGTTCTAGGCACTCACTACTGTCAGGGAAGTTGAAATGCCAGAATTTTCCTGATATACTATAAAGGAAAAAGTCTAAAGGTCCAGGAAGGTATTTGAGTGGATTCCTAATGTAACCCTAATGCTACCCTTTTAGAGGGGCTGGCAGACATGGCATCACCAAGGCTACTTAAGAAAATACTAGGAGGAAAGACTGTGCAAAAGCCTAGTAAGTATATACACATGGTGATGATTCCACTGCTACTTTACCCAAAGGTACCTATGACAATTTACTTGCATAATCAAACACTAGGAAAACAGAAATATCACAGTGTTTAAAGACTACTGGACACAGAGTTGACATTTACATCAAACTTTTGTTTGAGTGGAAGCACACGAGAGTTACGTAATACGTGGAGTCCTATTCCCCATCTAGTTCATATTGGGCTCACTATATGACAACCCCTTAGTGACCATTACAACTGTCCCATTCCCAGCCTAAGATAGTATTTCAAAAATTATCTTGTATTTTGTAGGGGCAGTGGTGGCAAAAGATACTCTAAAAATACAGAAATGGTGATACCTACTTTATCCCCACTTAATTCACTAGGGTGTCCCCCTACAAGTTGATGGTTTCTGGGGAATGACAACTGGACTATTGTAAACTCAACCCAATAGTAGCCTAAATGGCAGTGGCTGTACCTCCGCGCTACACCCCCGGCCCTATTTTTTATACTTTATTTTGAAACTGGGTCTCACGAAGTTGCGGAGGGCCTCACTAAGTAGAGAGAGAAATAGAGAGAGAGAGAGAGAGAGAGAGCGAGCTGAGGCTGGCCGCAAACCCGGATCCTCCGGTCTCCGCCTCCCAAAGTACTGGGATTACTAGCGTGCGCCACCACGCCCGGCTTGTGACTTCCATTTCTAAGTGGTTTGAAGTGTGTTTTGGTAAAGTTCCTACACCTTGCAATGCCCACTACAGTGAAAGAGACCTAATCCTTGGTGAATTTCTTTGGATTTTGAAGGCAATGTATATGGTACTTGAGTGTGCTGGTGCAACCCTTTTATTGGGGGGAATTCGTGGCCAGTCAGGTTTGATTGTACAAGAGCAGAATAAGCCTCTGTAGAAAGCCTGGAAAAGAAAAGTAACCTGCATGATCAGGAGACTCAGACTTTCCTGGTGTCCAACTCTTTCAATACCTCTTTCTCTTCCACTGGGCATATTCTCTATGACCAATTAACAGTGGAAGATGAAACAGGATGATGGGTTATGGATGGATAAACATGTTATGCTGGCACTACCTGTAAGTGAATATTTGCTACATTATAACAAACTCAGAGGTTGCCCTGAGAATGGTGAAGTAAAACCTTCTTAATGCGAAGAACTTCTAGGAATCCATTGTACACTTCCCTTGGAAATATGATAGCCTGAGGTACAGCTCTTTCTAATTTGTGGGCAGGGCTAATGGTTTGTTTAGTTGTCTGAGCCAGAAAAAGAAGATCATGCAATTACTAACATGAGAGAAGATAGCTGGATTTTTGAGAAAGAGTTCAGGAAATTAAGATATTTATTCCATATGAAAAAGGCTATTAGAGATTATTCTTTGTATAGATACAAGATGACTTCTTTGTATAGATATAAGATGTTCCTATAATGATAGTCAGCTGTTTTCCCAACTGTCCTAGGATGGCTTAATTGGTACTAGGTATTAATTAGGTATTTATTTATTATTTTTACTTTTTTGTGGTAGTGGGGATTGAACCAGGAGACATTCTACCTCTAGGCTACACCCCATGCCTGTTTTCTTTTTATTTTCAAATGTGGTCTCACTAGGTTGATAGAGTCTCACTACTTGCTGAGGCTGTCCTCGAACCTGCAATCCTTCTGTCTCAGCCTCCCAAGTACTGGGATTACAGGCGTATACCACCATGCCTTGCTTTAATTTGATATTTAATTGGTGCTTAACTGGTGTTAAATAGTGGCCATAGCAGCAAAGATAAAGTCTTTGCGTAGAATCAACAAGAATTTCCCCTCACTTAGGTTAATCTGGCTACCATCACTACTCAGTGCCCAAACTACCAACACAGAAGTAAACCCTTTGTACACTCTATGGTACTATACTTTACCATGTTCTCAGCAGACTAGCTGTCCATTGTGTGGCAGGTAGAATAGAGTTAAACCATTATATTATGGAAGGATTAGAGACTTGTTTTCATAGAGATATAAATGTATTCTGGGTCCTGATTTTACTTTCCTAGCCACAGTGTTTCTTCTAGCACTGTGGACTTCAAGAATACCTCTCCTGCCTTATCTATTGCTAGGGCACAACATCAGCTCTTGACATATTTTCTATAGGAAATGAAGCATGACAATGGGCTTATAACTATTTAATTCATTGGCTTTATTTACACTCCATAACCCAGAAACCACTCACTAGTCAATGTTCAGCTTGCAAGTTTTTCATGCTATTTGATTCAGTGCATCCTTTAAATCAGTGGCCAATATATAGTGTGTCATCTGTCCAATATTTCCTTATATATCCAGAATATATAAACTGAAAGTGAAAAAGATCACTGTAACATAAAACCCAAATAATGTAGGGGTAAAATTTATGCCTCCTATTCTTCTGAACTTTGTTTATGGGCTTGGATGCCCTGTGCCCAGAAAAGAATGTTCCAAAGGGAATACAGCTGATAATGGCCTCTGACCAGTTGGGCTCTTCTTGTAACTGAACCTGAGTTGGGAAAGGGTCTGTCTTTGACAGTTTGTGGTTCGAGGCAAGAGTTAAATGGAAGCTCACAATTTATTTGTTGAATTATTGCAAGTTATACATCAAGGTAATTAAATCTTGAGTATAGTATGTTCTGTCCTTCTGTGTGGATAAATGCAATTTATAGTTATTTGTGCATAGTTCTACTTAATCCTGTAAAGCCAAGCTTGTTTAGTTAGGGATGTTTGAAAAGAAATGCCTCTATCTTGGGGACAAGAAAAAATCTTTAAGAAGGGACATGGGGTACAGGTGGGTATGTCTCTTTTGCCCCTCAAATTCTTCATTCCATGTTGAAGGGCATGGCTGGCACGGTCAATTTAGGGCCTGGTGTGACATGGGTCCCAAGCAGTGCATTCTTTTTCTTGGGGTTAAGGATGGTACTGTTTATTGGTATGACACATCGCAACTACCGTGGAGGAAATTTGGTTCCTACTCCACAACAGGGACAAGGAGTATTTAATCCAGAACTCAGGGGATACATTGGCATGCTTGTTTGTACTCCTTTGCCCAGTAGTTCTCATAATTTGAAAACAGTGGCATGATTGTGGAGATTCTTCTGAAAACTGGGAATGGATTCACCGTATGATCCAGCTATACCACTCCTGGTATCTTTCCAAAGGGACTGAAATCAGAATATTATAATCATTTATGCATATCCATGTTTATAGCAACAAATTCACAATAGCAAAATTATGGAACCAACCTAGGTGTCCATCAACAGATTACATCAACAGGCTTACAAAATTATGGGATATACACACAATGTAATTCTACTGAGCAATAAAGAAGAATGAAATTATGTCATTTGCAAGAGAATGGAGTGACCCGGAGAAAATTATGTTAAGTGAAATAAATGAACCAGTCACAGAATGTGAAGAGTTATACGTTTTCTTTCATAGGCAGAAGCTAGGGAGCAATCGGGATATACAAGAGGGCATTTAGACAATGGAGAAGAAACCCCAGTGGGGCAAAGGAGGTGGTCTAATGGGGGGGGAGAGGGAGAATTAATGAAGGAAACACTTTTATTGACATTATGTGAGAATACCAATGCCAATCTCAATATCATATATGGGAAAGGGGGCAAGGGGAAGGAGCCAGGGGAAAACTCACCAAATGCTGTGTACATGTATGTCACTATCACTATGAACTACACTATGATGTGAGATTATAAGACTATAATGCACCAATGAAAGTATATAAAAAAGAAAACAGAAAACAGTGGCATCCCATTAAATAAAGGATCATCTTAAGACTAATATCCTACAGAAAAGAGCTTTGTTTACCAAGTAGAGTATTTTGTGTAGGGTAGGTACTAATAGAAGATAAGGTGGAAGAAAAATTCTCTTGTCAAAATAGGCCTCATTAGCAGCTACACGAAGTGGGAATGAGAGCTAGGTGTTACGTTAATTACATATTTATTTCTTTTTTCCTCCTACCTAATTCATAAGCAGTACATTCACGGTGACTCACATTTTGGGATTAGATCACTTTGCAATGATATGGTAACTAATAATTCTTGTACAATGTTCAGTTTCCTCTTTCCTTTCCTGTTGTCACCTTGATGAAAGAGGAGACTGAATGCAAAGCATAAAGGTAGCCTCTATTCGTCCCTCTGGTTTCAGTCTAAGTTCTTCTTTGCTTTGCTCTGTGCCTTGGGAATCTGATCTCACTGGGCTGCACAAACAGGCCAAATTGCCCTCTATTTTCTGTTAGAGTTGGCCAAAGTGTAACAGTCGCAAGAGATCTGACACCTAAGATCTGATCATTTTATTTATTTCTTCTCTTCAGGTTCACAGTGGACTGGCCATGTTACTCTTTACTGGCCCTCTCCATTTAGAAAACATTTTATTTCTAGAATTTTACAACTCCTTTTTGCCCTTGTCTTTTTAGGCCCAGGAATGGTAATGTTACCTCTGCTGTTGCTAGCCTAGGGTATTGCACCATTTCTCATTTTCTCTTACACTGTTGTGTATATTCTCATTGTTAGTGGTTGAGAATATTCTCATTGTTAGTCTTTCTTCATTTACAAAATTTGAAGTGTGCCATCTCTTATCCTGGGAGGATCCTGACTGATACAAGTATACAAAACTGAAAGTCAAGCCGGGCGTGGTGGCGCACGCTTGTAATCCCAGTGCTTGGGAGGTGGAGACCGGAGGATCCGGGTTCGCGGCCAGCCTCAGCTACTTAGTGAGGCCCTCTGCAACTTCGTGAGACCCTGTTTCAAAATAAAGGATGAAAAATAGGGCCGGGGGTATAGCTCGGAGGTAGCACGCCCCTGGGTTCAATCCCCGGTACCGCAAACCCCCCCCCCAAAAAAAAACAAAAAACAAAACTGAAAGTCAAAAATCCTTATTTGCTCATCTAACAATCCCACTGTCCTGAAGTATTTATTGAAAAATTTATTACCTATTGGTAAGTAAATATTAATTAATTTATTTACTTATTATTTTGTGTTACAGGGGATTGAGACCAGGGCATCACACATACTAAGCATTCTACCATTGAGCTATACCTCTAGCTCTTTATTTTATTATTTTATTTTATCATGGTACTGGATATTGAGCCCAGGGGTATTCTACCTCAGAGCTATACCTTCAGTCCTTTTTATTTTGAAACAGGGTCTCACTAGGTTGCTAAGAGTTTTGCTACATTGCTGAGGCTGTCCTGGAGTCTGCAATCTTCCTGCCTCAGTCTCCCAAGTACTGGGATTACAGGCATGTGCCACCACATCAAGCTACTCTTAACTCTTTAAAAAATTTTTATTTCTGAGACAGGGTCTTGCTAAGTTGCCCAGGGTGGTATCAAACTTGGGATCTTCCTGCCTCAGTCTCCTGAATAGCTCGGATTATGGGAGTGTACCACCATGCCTGGCTCAGATAAGTAAATATTTATATGCACAGCAACAAAGTGCACATGCTGGTTTCCTATCCACTGTTTTACTCAATAGTGTGCTTGGTTGTTTTAAGAGTCTGCATTTTCTTTTCAATTGCTATTTTAGGAATAGCTTCTAATCAGTGATTATCTGTATTTGTAAAATGTTCAACAAAATGACACAAATGTATTAACAAGATAATATTCGACTCTCATTTTCTCTTTTCCTCTAGTGTCTTATTATGGGTTTTTAGAAACTTTGGTTTTTCTGGTCAAACCAAATAAGTCTCTGGGGACAAAGTCCCTTGTCCCACGAGGGCTGACTACTGTCACGTCTACGCAGTATCACTTGGACACTGTCCTCTAGAGCTGTATTCAACTTCATTTCCATTGTGGCTAAATTTTATGGCACTTCGTGTTAGAGAACCCAGGAAAATTTCAGATTCTATGAAGATTATTTCTTTTTTTTTACATAGATAAAATAAAGGATCGAAAATAAACTTAGCAACAAGGAGAACAGCTTTAGCTTTTTAGTAAGACACGATTCTTATGGAACTTCCTGAGGACATGCGCCATCTCCTAAAGCGCATGAGCACCAGCTCGAAACACAGGAGATAGCGTCCGGGGGAACAGATTGAATTACTGGAGAATAACTGTGGAAAAATAAAGTAGTTGTGAAAATTGGAAAAGGCAAACTGACCTGGACTTTTAACTCGACCCACATTATGTCAGGGTAGTGTGAAAAATTTTAGAAAAAGTCAAATGGCTTTATATAATGTTTTAGATTCAACATTCTGTTAATTAACCACACGGTTGCCAGTGATGATTATATAAATCATGCTCACCCTCTTAACTTAATAAGCAGGTAAGAAAAATTTTGTGACAAGTGAAATTAAGGAAACAAGGGTTACTAGGGTTACTATAAATTTCTCTTCATTGTAGCTTCAAAAGAAACAAGATTTGTATATCATGTTACTTGTATGTGGAATCTAAAAAAGTTGAAATGCTGGACAGAGAGTAAAAAGGTGGTTGCTGGAGGTTGAAGGGTGGAGGGATTCATGAGATATTGGTCAAAGGACACATAGTTTTAGTTAGATGGAAGAAATATGTTTAAGAGATTTATTATACATCAGAATGACACTAGTTAATCATGATATGTTGTATGTTTGAAAATTGCTATGGAGTATATTTTAAGTGTTCTCATTCCAAAAAAATGAAAGAGAACTATATGTGGTAATGCATATATTAAACAGCTTGATTTAGTCATTCCACAATATGTAGATATTAAAACATTATCAGATACTATAAATATATAAAATTTGTATTTGTCAGCTAATAAATAAAAAGAAGATGGGTGTATAAACTGATTATCTTTTACTAAAAGGGAAACAAATGAATTAGAAACTCATCAAGTTTTCAAGATGAGATACTGAAAGAATACAAGAGACATGCAAAGATCCAAAGGTGAATAAGTTGTTGCCAGTGTAAATGTTACTTTAAAATAAGATGCTGAAAATTGAAAACAAAACAGAACATAAACTACCAGGAGATTGAATTAATTATTCTAATCTCTTGTATGATTTTAAATTTCAAAATGTTTTGTATTAATTTTGTTTCTGAACTATAAGTAAAATGAAGAAGGCTTCATAGAATGTTGAGAAATGAGAATTTTGGGTGGGGGAGTGGGAGAGATGTAGGTTAGAAAGAGATCCTGAGGAAATATAAAAGAGATTGAGTTTTTCAGTCTTGGAAATGGAAAACTAGGTAGTGTCTTTGTTGATCTTTGTAACCTTCTATGTGCATAAAAAGTTATTTGAAAATGCATTTAAATTGTTGAAAATACATTTAAAATTGTTTATATTTTATATAACGATAAAAACCAAAAGTAGATGTGGTCTTAAATTAGGGAAGGCAGAACTTTAGGTGAGTATTTTGTGACAGTTTGAAAAATAAAAAGGCAATGAATTTTAGCTGTGGGTATTCTAAGTTCTCAATATTTTTAGGCTCAGGAGAAAATTTATATGAACAGTGGTTTAGATTTCCAAACCTAGGCGCTGTCTAGTTTTTTTTCACCAAATAACTGATTCTCTCATTTGGAACCTGGTTAACATTATTTCTCTCATTTATAAAGAAGTAAATGTTTGAGAATCTCTGGAGGACTGGTCAATTCTATGTGGATCGAGTATTTGGATTAATTATAATAAAAGAATTAGTGCTTATCTTATATCATGTATCTTTAATTAGCTGAAAGAAATGTGTAATATTAATGCATTCAAGAAAAATCCTTTTAAAATTTTCTTTCTGGTGAATAGCCAATCTCCAAGAGGCAGTGGTTTCAGAGCATAATCATTTTCCTATTCATTCATCCATTTTGTCTCAGGAATTGAATACTATTATGGACAAGTACAATAAAGAGAAATATATGCTATAGTCATATGATTAATATACACTATTTTTACCAGTTACAGTTTCATGAATTAAAAAAAGTTAAGCTCAAAAAGTTTAAGTAACTCGCCAAGATCAACCTGTCGGTGGATGAGCCATGGAGCTCATCTTGGTTGTGTGAATCCCAAACCCATATTCTTTCTGCTATGCTATGTGGCTCCTCTAAATAAAATTAAATAATTATAAGATAATGTGATAAGTTATTACATAGAAGTTTGCAAAAAAGTTTTCTACTACAATTTGATGCTTTTCATAGCTTTAAGCTTTTCAGAACATGAATTAAGTACCCTGAGGCAGCATTTCTCAAATGACCTGTATTGAGAGACCAGTTCTTTTCCCCTTTAATTTTCAGTCCTTCATGTATGGATGTTTCTTGAAAATAAAAAAATAAGAAACAAGGGTGTCACTGTAGTGCCAATTGCTAGAGAAGTCTCTAAACACTCATTCTCAATTCGTGTACCTAACGTGATGCAAAATGGTAACAGTACACAGACCTGCACCTTTCTGTGGTCTGCTTTGTCTTTGATTTTGGGAGTCCAAATATGGATGTCATAATGCTGACCTTCAAGAAGTTTACAGTCTCCTTGGTGAGTTAGATTTATATTCAGTTCACTGTAATATAAAGGATGGTAAACATGCTAATTATAATAAAGCAAGATTTCACAGATGTGCTAAACTTTAATATTGAAGATGAACTTTTCCCCAGAGGTAGAGAGTGGAAGGAAAAGAAGAAGAGGTGTATTTTCTAGATGAAGGTTTATTGACTTGAAGTGGATGCAATAGTGACCAGAGCCAATCATCTTAGTTTTGAACCCAAATCATAGGGGTTTGGGTTTGAATTTCTGTTATTTATGTTAATCTTCTTATATATCACAAGGAAGAGCATCCCAGCATCTAGCAGGGAGGAAGCAGAGCGGTATTAGAGAGAGAACTCAGTGCTAGAGAGGAGATCCACACAACCCCCACTCACTTCACATTTCAGAGACCATGAGCATGTTAGATCAGTTTAAATGCTACAGCATAAGCTTTCATAATGTTGATTTCTCTCCTTCTGGTCTATTAATATGATTGTCACAATTTAAGTTTTCTCCTGTCGTTCTCCTTCAGGTAGTAATGTCAGTAAAGCCAATGGATGGAGCGAATCACTCAGTGGTGTCAGAGTTTGTGTTCCTGGGACTCACCAACTCCTGGGATATCCAAATACTCCTCTTTGTGTTCTCCTCCACGTTTTATGTGGCCAGCATGACGGGAAACTCCCTCATCATGTTCACCGTGGCCTCTGAGCCTCACTTACACTCCCCCATGTACTTCCTGTTGGCCAACCTCTCCTTCATTGACATGGGTGTTTCTTCTGCAATGTCCCCCAAGATGATTTATGACCTTTTCAGAAAGCGCAAAGTCATCTCCTTCAGAGGCTGCATCACTCAGATCTTCTTCATCCATGTCATTGGTGGTGTGGAGATGGTGCTGCTCATGGCCATGGCTTTTGACAGATATGTGGCCATATGCAAGCCTCTGCACTACCTGACCATCATGAGCCCAAGAACGTGCATCTTCT
>PVJS01015490.1:0-38829 GCA_004027185.1 Glis glis
TTGGGAGGCTGAGACAGGAGGACCGCAGGTTTGAGGACAGCCTCAGCAAGTAGTGAGGCCCTCAGCAACCTAGTGAGACCCCGTTTCAAAACAAAAAAATAAAAAGAGCTGGGGGTATAGCTCAGAGGTAGAATGCCCCTGGGTTCAATCCCCAGTACCACAAAAAGGAAAAAAAAAAGAGGGGCAATTTGATCGTTTAGGATTCGATTATGTGGATTTAGAACTGTTTTCTGATAGCTAAATTCCTCTGTTCCCCTATCTATGTACTAGGAACAACTGTAATTCAGAGCTGTCGTGAGGATTAAATAAGTTAATGCACATGAAGCGCTTGGATGGCAACAGGATCTGATGACCCACTGCACATGGGGGCGGGCAGGAGGAGGAGCCACTGGAAGAGAGGAAGGGGTGAGGGGAGCTCCCAGTGTTCTGGCCAGGGCGTTGAGCTAGGCTGCGGTATAACCAGCTGATACAGAGGATGTAAGATGGGGAGCTGGTGTCTGAGGGAAGACAGTGAGCTCAACTTGCCTTTGAAATGTTGGTGGTAAATCGGTTAGTATCTGATGTATAGATCTGGAACTTAGGAGGGAGGGTCTTGCTGGAGATGGAATTTTGAGCTCATCGGCACATGGGTGGTAATTGAAGCCACATGCACCAGTCTGAATACTTTGGACTCTATAAGTAATTGCAGAAATCCACTCAAAATGACTCACACAGCTCAGAGGAATGGAAAGACCATTCCTCGGGGCTGCGGCCTTGCTTTTCTGACAGGCCCTGGGCTTTGCCTGCCTCTGTGATGCTGTCTCCTCTGACAGGTGGTTGGGGGCTCTATCAGCTTCAGGCTCGTGGTACATTCAACAATGCCCCGAAAGAGAGAAAACATATTTTGAAATATCTCCTAAAAGAGGTAATCTGTTGCCAGGTGTGGTGGTGCATGCCTGTAATCCCAGTACTTGGGAGGCTGAGACAGGAGGAGCGTAGGTCTGAGGCCAGCGTCAGCCACTTAGCAAGGCCCTCAGCAACTTCGAAAGACCTTGTTTCGAAATAAAAAATAGGGCTGGGGGTGTAGCTTGGAGGTTGATGCCCCTGGGTTCCATCCCCAGTACTACAAAAAACAAAGAAAGGCAGCGGGTACAGAAGAAGTCTTTTCCAGATCACTGGCCACAGTTAGGTCTGTGGCCATTTCTGAATTAGTCCCTGTGTCAGGCGATCACTGCGTGTCCTGAACCAATCAGCAGCAAAGAAGATGGACCAGCCCAAGATGGTGGAGCTCTGGGGGAGCCGTTGCTCTAGGAGTGCATGGGGGAGAGATGGATGGTTGAATGGGAATTGGCATTCTGACAAAGGAACATGGTAGTGACCAGTGAGGCTCACTGCACACTGCACACGAGCTTTCCCAAAGGAACTGTGAAGCGTGAGAAGAAAAGAGCTGAAGATTTAATCTTGGGAACTATCAAGAATTCGGTGGTGTTTGCAGAAAGAATCTAGGATTTTTTTGGGGGGGTACCGAGTGTAGGACTTATTTCCTCAACCCACTCTGTAGCACGCAACAATCCTACTCAATTAACCAGAGAGTCAAACGAAAGGGAAGATACATTTTCAAAACAATCCTACAGGCCTGGCGCGATGGTGCATTTCTCTAATCCTAGTACTTGGGAGACTGAGACAATTAGGGAGGCCCTACGCAATTTAGTGAGACCCTGTTTCAAAATTAAAAATAAAGCTGGGCGTGGTGGCGCATGTTTGTAATCCCAGTACTTGGGAGGCTGAGACTGGAGGATCTGGGTTCACAGCCAGACTCAGCTACTTAGTGAGGCCCTCCCCAACTTAGTGAGACCCTATTTCAAAATGACGAATAAAATAATAGGGCTGGGGGTATAGCTCGGAGGTAGAATGCCCCTGGGTTCAATCCCCGGTACCACACACACACACACATACACACACACACACACACCACGATCCTAAAGGCTGGGCACAGTGGTACACTCCTGTAATCCCACTATTTAGGAGGCTGAGACAAGAGGATTGCAGCCTCAGCAACTTAGCAGGATCTCGTTTCAAAATAAAATAAAATTAAAAGGTCTAGGGAGTATGGCAAAACCCTGTTTCAAAATAAAAAATAAAAAAGGGCTGGGGGTGTAGTTAGGCGGTAGAATGCGCCTGGGTCCCGTCCCGTCCCCAGTTCCCCTGCCCTCCCCCAGAGGTGCAGCACTCATGAAGCCCCGTCTAGGAGGGGTGTGAGGAGGCTAGGGCACAGGATCTGAGCTGAGCATCACGTGTCCCCTGGGCACTAGGACAGTTTCCCTTTCTTCCCGGCACAGCTCGGCCTCTCTCTGGAGCGGCTCAGCTGCTTTGACATGTCAGCTTCTTGGGTTCACCAGGGCCCGAGACTGATGCGTCATTCTGGGGCAGAGCCAGAGAGAACGCCCAGGGAAGACAGATGATGAAAAGCTTACTCCTGTTTCCCTTTCAGGCTCATTCTCACAGGGTTGCAATTCTTGAGATGCCGTATTTTAGAGGAATAAAAGAATTTCCTCTGCATTGGACCCTCGCTTGGAAAATAAAAACTTGTTGCGGTTCAAATCTCTCTCCTCCGGATTTGGGGATAAATAGACTTCTCCACTCACACTGACAACCGTGTGAGGAACAGCCCTGAGAGATGATGGAATGCTATTGATTTCCCATAAAAGTTTAATAAGATGATACAGGTCAAAAGCTTTGTAAAGTTTGCTATAAATTGTAGCGGGGAACCAAGCAAGATGTAATTGGATAAGAAAATGTAAATGAAAGTTGTAACAAGTGCAGCGGAGTTGATGGTAGAATAATGAGGCCCGGGGCCCTGTCTACCTGCCTGGTGGAGCGGGTGCCTGAGCCGCAGGTCCAGGGGCCTTTGGCTTCAGCCGGTGTCTTATCTCTGATAAGTTAATTCACTCTGTTATCTCTGTTTTTAGAACATCATTAATATTCATCAGACACATTTTAGGGGTGCCAATTGGAGAGGACAAATAAAATGCTTTGCTTCTGACTTGATTTTCAGGTTGTGCTTTTGACTATGTTGCTAAACACCATATTAAAGAACAGTATAAATTATCTTTGTGTATGTGTGTGTGTGTGTGTGGCAAATTATCTATTTTGTAACCAGCTGCTGCTGAATTTCCGGTACCTGTAGTTTACATAGTATTGATTTACTTTAAATTTTCTAAATGAATGCAAATAAATTTCATTTTTATATAAGCTACTATTTCTTTTTATTTGTTTTTGCGGTACTGGGGATTGAACCCAGGGGCATTCTACCTCCGAGCTACACCCCCGGCCCTATTTTTTATTCTTTATTATTTATTTATTTATTTATTTATTTATTTTTGCGGTACCGGAGATTGAACCCAGGGGCATTCTACCTCCGCGCTACACCCCCGGCCCTATTTTTTTATACTTTATTTTGAAACCGGGTCTCACAAAGTTGCGGAGAGCCTCACTAGGTAGAGAGAGAGAGAGAGAGAGAGAGAGAGCTGAGGCCGGCCGGGAACCCGGATCCTCCGGTCTCCGCCTCCCAAAGTACTGGGATTACAAGCGTGCGCCACCACGCCCGGCCTTATTCTTTATTTTGAAACAGGGTCTCACTAACTTGCGGAGGCCTCACTAAGTAGCTGAGGCTGGCCGCGAACCCAGATCCTCCGGTCTCAGCCTCCCAAATACTGGGATTACAAGCGTGTGCCACCACACCCCGCTACTATTTCTTTTTAAATGACTGGTTTGCTTCTCATTTTCATGATGCATCTAAATTCAATATTTTTAAAATTCCGTTTTCTTAGAGTCGCATTAAGAGTGATACCAATCCTACTTTCCTTTTCTTATTAAAAAGCGATGCAGAGCCAGGCGTGGTGATGCGCACCTGTAATCCCAGTACTTGGGAGGTTGAGACAGGAGGATTGCAGGTTTGAAGCCAGCTTCAACAACTTAGTGACCCTGTTTCAAAATAAAAAAAAATAGGTTTGGGGGTGTAACTCAGAGGTAGACTGCCCCTGGGTTCAATCCCCAGCACCACACACACACACACACAAAGTAATGCTGGTGGCAGGCTGGAGCGCAGTGGCAGAGTGCTTGCTTGCATAGCATGTGTAAGGCATGTGTAAGGGCCTCGGTTCAGTCTCCAGTGCTGGGGGAAAAAAAAGTAATGCTGATCTCTTCTAAAGACTGTTGGGTGGTATCTATCATTGATTTAAATTTTCTTGCTCAACAGTATACACTGTACCCAATCAATCTATTTATAATCAATTTAACATCATGGAATATCACATGTAAACTAATGATATTTCTTACAGCAGCTAGCAGCTTTCTTTCTTCCTTCGTTTCCTTCCTTCCTTCCTTCCCTCCCTCCCTCCCCCCTCCCCTTCCCCCTCCCTCCCTCCTTTCTTTCTTTCTTTCTTTCTTTCTTTCTTTCTTTCTTTCTTCTTTCTTTCTGTGGTACTGGGGATTGAACCCAGGGGCATTCTATCTCTGAGCTACACCCCCAGCCCTATTTTTAATTTTGAAACAGGGTCTCACTAAGTTGCTGAGGCTGGCCTTGAACCTGTGATCCTCCTGTCTCAGTCTCCCAAGTACTGGATTCCAGGGGTGCACCACCATGCCCGGCTTACAGCTGTTTCTGAGGAGGTGAGGAAAAGATAGGCGTGGTAGAGTTAATTCCATGTGAGTTTCTTTCTTTTTTTTTTAATTGTCACATAAACTTTCTCTTTGTTTTGGTGAAAACCAGGCTACAGTTAGATGGATGATTTCGGAATCTGTTCTCTAATATAAAAAAAACCAGCAAGTTTTCATTCTGCTTTAAGAGACCCAGGCTTCAATGAGACTGCAAGGGACAAATGATGCAGGCAAAAATACTTTCAAAAAACAGCCTTATAATTTAGGATACCAGTAAATTGCTAGGAAATTGTGCAACTACTATTTAATGGACATGAACTAATTATAGCCCAAGAGAGGTGAGTCTCATCCTGCGGATATACAATATAATTCCTTTTAGAGAAGCAATAACATCTTGTTAATCACATGCCATATTAGCTTATATACTCAGAATTTCAAAGGATTTCCTAAAAAGGGGCTTGGCAAAGAATCCACATGCAGCCGTCTGAACTTTGGACTTTGAGTTACTCTTTGGTAGCTTTTTGCAAACAGATCCACATAACTAAACATTCCAAGCCTGGTTTCTGTGGTCTGCAACCTTTCTTTGTGTCTCTATAAAAACCGTTTTTATTTATTAATGTTGACAATAATTATATAGCTGCCACTTATTGTACCTTTCATCTTTGCTAAGGGTTGTACGCACCATAGAAAAATTAGATTATTTACCTTGTGTAAGTCCTGCCAATCATTTTGAGACAGTATTATTTCATTATTTTATAACAGAAGGAAAAATAGTACAGGTAGCAAGAGGTTAAGGTACTTGTTCCAGATCCTATAGTTAAGAAGTGAAGGAGCCTGGATTCAAACCCAGGTCAGCCCATGTAGCATCCCTCATCTGAGTCTGAGACAGTTAACTGAGCCATTACTGGTTCTGCGACTCAGTGTGATGGTGATTTTTTTCCTGTGGCTTAAATCTCTCAAGGGATGGATGTTTCTGGAAGGATAGAGGCAGGTTGCCCTGTGAGGCCCCCAAATGATGTGCTTTGTATGCTTCATCAAAGATTGTGCTGGAATTGACCAGGGGCTTCGTGCCAATGGGTCTGCTGGCTGTTGTTCCGGGTCGTGGAGCCTGAAAGTCTTCCTGGGATCTCTAACAGATCCCTGGTGGGAAGGATGTTTATCCAGATGTTGGGTTTATGCCTCCTAAGATGCAGGAAAAACCTAGGGGTGCAAATTTCTGAACTCATCGGTTGATTGTGATATTCCGGTAAAACTCATCTCCAACTGGGTCTGCTAAGAACCCGGCATCTTTTCCATAGCTCTTCTCGCCAAGAGCTGTGTCCGCTGGACACCGATCCTCTCTAGGAGGTGAGACTTCTTCATGCCAGTTGGGTAGATCTTGGGTCTTCGTGTGCTTGGGTGCGGGAAGGCCATTCTTTGCCTAGGGAGAGCTTCACTTCCACCAGACCAGCTCCTCAACCATCATCTGGACAGGTAGGTGCCCAAGGTCACCTAGAGTTTGTCCCCTCCTTTCAGAGTGTCATGGTCCTGATACACTCGAGAGTAACTGGGGTGTGCAAAGAATACAAAGTGAGAGCCGGGCATGGTGGTACACGCCTGTACCCCCAGTACTTGGGAGGCTGAGACAGGAGGCTCGCAGGTTCAAGGCCAGCCTCAGCAATTTGGCAAGACCCTGTTTCAACATAAAAAATAAAATGAGACTGTGGGTGCAGCTCAGAGGTAGAATGCCCCTGTGTTCAATTCCCAGTGAGACATACACACACACACTCACACACACACACACACACACACACACACACAATACAAAGTGAATAGCCTTATTATTAATAAGTATTGGGTCAATCCAGTCAGTTTTTGTTTGGTTGTTTTTTTACCATTTACCATGTTTAATCCTAGGGCAATAGCCCAGTGGTTTTTCTAGCTGATTTTGAAGCATTTTCTGAATATTTTCACGAGTGTGTGTGTGTGTGTGTGTGTGTGAGAGAGAGAGAGAGAGAGAGAGAGAGAGACAGACAGACAGACAGACAGACAGACTGGGGATTAAACCCAGGGCATTCTACCTTTGAGCTACATCTCCAGCCCTTTTTTATTTTTTATTTGGAAACAGGGTTTCCCTAAAATTGCTGAGATCCTCGCTAAGTTGCTGAGGCTGACCTCGAATCTGCAATCCTCCTGTCTCAGCCTTCCAAGTACTAGGATTACAGGCGTGTGCTGCCATGTCAAGCCTCATAATAATTTTTTACTTAGATCTTTAAATCATTTATTCATTCATTCGTTCGTTCAGCATCTACCATATGCCATTGAGGCTTTCTGCTCAGGGAACACAACTGTGAATAAGACAAAGTCTCCACCCTCATTGAGTGTCTAAGGGTAGACAAAATAAATATAGAAATTAAAGATCAGGTTGGGCGTGGTGGTGCACACCTGTAATCCCGTTACTTCAGAGGCTGAGACAGGAGTATCACAGATTCAAGGCCAACCTCAGCAACTTAGCAAGGCCCTCAACAACTTAGTGAGATCCTGTTTCCAAATAAAAAATGTAAAAAAGCTGGGTGTGGTGGCGCACGCTTGTAATCCTAGTACTTGGGAGGCTGAGATAGGAGGATTGCAGGTTTGCGGCTAGCCTCAGCTACTTAGTGAGGCTCTCTGCAACTTAATGAGACCCTGATTCAAAATAAAGAATAAAAATAGAGCTGGGGGTGTAGCTCGGAGGTAGAATGCCCCTAGGTTCCATCCCCAGTTCAGCAAAAAAATTAAAATTAAAATTAAAAAGATGTAAAAAAGCTGAGGGTGTAGCTTGAAGATAGAATGCCTCTGGGTTCAATTCCCAGCACGAGAGAAAGAGAGAGAGAGACAGAGAGAGAGAGACAGAGAGAGAGAGACAGAGAGAGAGAGAGAAGCAATATGAGCCACACAGAGAAATGTGACAGGTGAAATGACAAGTGCTTAGGTAATGCATTTAGACCGAATGGTAAGGTGGTGGTGGTGGCTCTCTGAGCGGGCGACCCTGAGCCTGAGATACGAATGACAAGCAGCATTCAGCCCCATGAAGACCTGGAGCACGAAATTTTAGTCAGGAAAGAGCTGAGTCTGTTCAAGGAATAGACAGCGCATAGGCTGGAACACGGCAGCCGGGAGGAAGCGGTTTAATCACGTCCAGTTGTCCGCACGGGAGTAAGTCCTCACGGTTCTCTGCGCACACTAAAAACGTTTAGGCACTTAGAGGTCATATTCACTCGCTCGGTCCACAAAGATGTCGTGAGCACGTCTACTATGCACCGAGCAAGCATTGTCGATGCTGTGTGGATGGTGATAAGAAACGGGGCCAGAGTCCCTGTCCCTCAGGCGTGGGGGGAAGCTAGAGAAGGAAGCAGCCATTTACAATGTGAGCTGATAGATGGTCTGGTAGGGGGAAGTACAGGGGACTGTGGAAACACAGAGGAAGAGCATCTCCCCTGTAAGGGCCGCGCCACTGGCGGAGGCTTCCTGGAGTCAGCGAAGCCGGATTCGAGACTCGAGATACAAACAGCGAATGAGCAGGCAACGAACGGACAAAGTGGTCCAGGTGGGGAGTCGCCTGAGCAAGGGACAGGGTGGGAATGAGCACAGGCGTGTGGGGCTTGCACACCCAATGTGTGCAGGGCAAACCGTGAGGGGAGAGCTCTGCAGGACGTGCCAGGTGTGTGTAACAGTCATGCATGAATACATTTTCCCATCTTTCCTTTTTTTTGCGGCACTGGGAATTGAACCCGGGGGCATTCTACCTCCAAGCTACACCCCCAGTCCTATTTTTTTTTTAATCTTTATTTTGAAACAGGGTCTCACTAAGTTGCGGAGGCCTCACTAAGTTGCCGAGGCTGGCAGTGAATCCGTGATCCTCCTGTCTCAGTCTCCCGAGTACTGGGATTACAGGCGTGCACCACCACGCCCGGCTTCATCTTTCCCTTTTAAAATTTTAATCATTTATAATATTACAGGAGGTTACAGGACGTAAAGATGAAAGAACTACAAATCACTTCTAGCTTTCACGCAAAACGTTTATTCTGAAGGAATTCTTGCATGCAAGGAACAATTCTGTAAGTTCAAATTCCCTTCATGATAGAAATGAAGGTTGAGAAAAGAGTCTCCTCTGGTTTTTCACCTGATCCTGCGATTTGCTTTTGTGACACGCCCCAGGTAAAGCATGTGTCACTTGTTTTCAGTCACCGATTCCAGCACTTTTGTAAACAAGTTATCTTGGTAACAAAGGATCTGGCACGGCAGGAAGGAAGGTCAAGAAGAGACTAGAGTTACTAGGGAAACTAAAATGGTGCAGTGCCTGGCCACATCCCCCCCCCCCCCGCCCCAGAAGTGTTTTGCTGCAGAAAAATGTCCTGTGGGCACTACTTTGTTCCATTTAATGTATGCACCGACACTGAAATTTCGGAAGCGCGGGAGTCCTGTTGTTTGTATCTGCCCAGCACACAGCATCGTTGGAAAGTGAAAAAGGAAAGGGATCCGCTCGTTGTGTATAAAGTAAAAAAAAACGCTGCATCCTGACCCTGACGGGAAGCGTGGTTTTCATGTTGTTCTTGTCAAGTGGTTGAGTGCATTTGAGTACTCCCCGGGGGAGGGCACGCATTCCGTGTGGTCGAGGTATTAGGTTTAGTGAACTGACTGATAGTACAGACCTGCTAGTTGGGTAAATCATGGTATTTAGTCTTCTGCTAATATGTGTAAGGCATTAGTTGAACAGCTGGCAGATACTTTTCCATGATGTTATCTCACAAGGATGCATTTTATAAATTCTCAAATACTTTGCTATGAATATGCCTCCTCTTCTCCTCCTCCTCTTCCTCTTCCTCCTCCTCCTCTTTCTGTTGTGGCACTGAGGATTGAAACCAGGGGCATACTACCTCTGAGCTACACCCCCAGCCCTTTCTTGTTTTTATTTTTTGGAACAGGGTCTCACTAAGTTGCTGAGAATCTCACTAAATTACTGAGGCTGGTTTTGAACCTGTGATCCTCCTGTCTTGGCCTACCAAGTACTGAGATTACAGGTGTGTGCCACCACACCCGGCTTATACCTTTTCTTCTATCATGAAAATTCAGTTGATTCTGGATGGCTTTCTGAATGGTTTGCAGGAAAAGTTAGAAGAATTAAGGTAAAGTCTTCTTTTGATGAGTGTGAACTTGTATTTACTTCAACTAATTATTAATTTGTGTATGAGAAAAGAGACAGTATAGTAATATATGTATTAAGAGACTGTATAGTAATATCTGTTTCCTAATAAAAGTTTTTGTAGAACCATCAATTTTAACTTTCTTTAAGTGACTCAGACAAATATTACCAAGTACTCTGTCTTGGTCTTAATTTGTGTGTGTTTGTATTCTTTATGGGAGAGAAAATAGCAGATTGCATGTATCTCTATATATCTAAATAAATCTACATCTATATACATTGTTTTTTTCTTTTTTGGTTTTTGGCATTGAACCCAAAGACATTCTACCTATGAGCTATACCCCCCAGCCTTTTTTATTTTTTGTTTTGAAACAGGGTCTCACTAGGTTGCTGACAGTCTCGCTAAGTTGCTGAGGCTGGTCTCAAACCTGCGATCCTCCTGTCTCAGGCTCCCAAGTATTGGGATTACAGGCATGTGTCACCACGCCTGATCTCTCTCACTCTCATATATATATATATATATATATATATATATATATACATATATATGTTTAACTGTATATTAAAGGAATATCATACAGCCTGGTGTAGTGGCACATGCCTATAATCCCAGTTCTTGGGAGGCTGAGACAGGAGAATCACAGGTTTAAGGCCAGCCTCAGAAACTTAGCAAGACCCTGGTTTCAAAATAAAAGAATAAAATAGGGCTGGGGATGTAGCTCAGAGGTAGAATGCCCCTGGATTCAATCCCCAGTACCACCACCAAAAAAAAAAAAAAAAAAAAAAAAAACAACCATACAAATTCAACTTAAAACTTTAGAAAGAAATGCTTCTAGTTGGGGTGGGGGGTGAAAAGAGAGGCCAGAAATTCTAGGATGAAATGTTTTCTTTTGCAGCCTCATTTAAACGATTGATATTAGAGCTTCCTTCAATTTTGCAAACAACCGACGTAGCCAGCTTGTCCGTGAAGTCTAAAGCCAGGCAGATGCACACATGGCATTAAGAACATCCTCAGCCTTTACAAAGAGCGCTATCATGGAATCCGTTTCCTGACTTTCTGGACTGTCTGTATTAAACAGCCACTTCATGAACGGCACTTTGGAAGAGAAGTACGAGCCTGCTCTTCCAACCCAAGGCTGTGTCTTCACCCCCTCTTCCCCAT
Organism: Glis glis; assembly: GCA_004027185.1. Lineage (NCBI taxonomy): Eukaryota > Metazoa > Chordata > Mammalia > Rodentia > Gliridae > Glis > Glis glis. Next base: position 10,962 of record PVJS01015490.1, read on the forward strand.
CCTCACCCCGCCCAGAGTGGGTGCATGTGTCCCCAAAGAGTGCCCTTCCTGACGTTCCTGAAGTTGAAGCTATTGGGCATATGGTAGAAAGGGCGGGTGATAATACAAAGTGGCAAGTGATAAAGGCTAAGAAATAGTTAACTGTAGGGATCAGAATCAGGGAAAATCACAGGCTGGAGGAAGTAGGGAAGGCTAACTGGGGAAGGTGGGTGGAGACTGGGCTTTTATTTTTTAATTTAATTAATTAATTATTTGTGTGTGTGTGTGGGTGTGTGGGTGTGTGTGTGTGATACTAGGATTGAACCCAGGGACATCCTACCTCCAAGCTACACCCCTGGCCCTATTTTATTATTTTAGTTTGAAACAGGATCTCACTAGATTGATGAGAGTCTCACTACTTGCTGAGGCTGGCCTCCAACCTGCGACCCTCCTGTCTCAGTCTCCCAAGTACTGGGATTACAGGCTTGTGCCACCATGCCCAGCTAAGACTGGGCTTTTAAAAGAGCAGCCTTGCTGGGCGTGGTGGCGCACGCTTGTAATCCCAGTACTTAGGAGGCTGAGACCGGAGCATCTGGGTTCGTGACCAGCTTTAGCTACTTAGTGAGGCCCTCGTAACTTAGTGAGACCCTGTTTCAAAATAAAGAATAAAAAAATAGGGCTGGAGGTGTAGCTCGGAGGTAGAATGCCCCTGGGTTCAATCCCCGGTACTGCAAAAATAAATAAATAAATAAATAAATAAATAAATAAATAAATAAATAAATAAAAGAGCAACCTTTGGGGACCAGTACAGAGGATGAGGATGGGGTGGTCATTCTGGGCAGAGAAAAAAAAATGTACGCTCCCATTTGATTGTCACAGAGTGTAATAGTGAAGTCCTCCAAAAGTGCCCTGGGGCTCGCAGGGGCCACTTAGTGCGTTATGTTCTTCATTTATTTATTTTTATTTTATTTTATTTTTTGGTACTGGGGATTGAACCCAGGGGCATTCTACCTCTGAGCTACACTCCCAGTCCCTTTTATTTTTTGTTTTGAAACAGGGTCTCACTAGGCTGCTGAGAGTCTTGCTAAGTTGCTGAGGCTGATCTCAAACCTGCGATCCTCCTGTCCCAACCTCTTAAGTACTAGGATTACAGGTGTGTGCCACCACATATGTGCTTCACTTATACAACCAGGGATTGGTCCCAATCTCCGGGGCCCCTCCAGCTCTGTGGTTAATTGTGGTTTGTAAGCACCAGGCTGCCTTTCTCCGGTTACCTTTAAGAACAAACCTGAAAAACATTGGGTACGTTTACTTATTTATTTATTTTTTCCTTCAGCTCAACCTCACCACAAATCTCACATTTCTGATTCCAGGATCTTTGTCATTCTCCCCGTTTCTGGTGTGAATCTTCTTGTCTCTTCCCCAGGCTGCTTCTTTCTCTATCTGCTGATTGAGACTAAACTGATCATTTAGCACATGGCAGGAAGCCCCAGTGCTGAATCATCATTTCTCGCCTAATCTGTTCTCGGCAGCTGGCTCCCGCGCAGTCCTTCAGCCTAGATGAAGAGAGAAAGAGGGAGAGAGAATTCAATTCCCAAGTCGGGCAGTTGAAATGAGAAAAGGCTTTCCCATCCCAAGAGGTGTTCAGAGCGATCTGGCTTGATAGATCGGAGCCAAAGCTGTGAATGGGCTGAGACGCCGGGATACTGGAATCGGGATATCGGGATGTCGCAGGCCAAACACCAAGAATTAAAAATGTCTCTGAGAAATTCCAGAAGTAAGCGCCCACTTCTGTCCAAAAATGGGTGACTCTTTCCTACATAATGTTACCGGGCGGGAGATTTTAATATCATTTCGTACAACCTCAGTCCTTGCTTATCTGCAGGGAAAGCATTCAAATAGAAAGCACACATGGGGACCGCGGGGGGTTGTTTAGAGAAGTGAAGGCGCCATTGAGGAGGGCCCTGGAGGGAGGGAGAGGGCCTTGCTGGGGGGAGAGCGACTGGAACCGCCATCCTGGGGATGGAAAGGTGGCCTGGGGCCATGGGGTCCCGCACCAGAGACGACTGGAGAGGCCCCTCCATTCCAGGGGAAGGCAGACTGGCGTGGAGTCTTCCACATGTCCGGTTTATATTCCCTCTGGACACCTTCTTTCTGCGTATTATGTTTTGGGGTGGTGCACTGCCCTTTGTGCATCGCAACTTAGTGACCCTGAGTTGTTCCTCTGCCCCCTTCCCACAGGGGAGGGGTCAAAGTTAGTCTCTGCAGGTGAACTTCCCGTCTGTCAGCCGACCCAATCTGCTAATGGCTAGCTAGCTACCTAGTAAACCACCCTTCTATCCTTCCTTCTCTTCTTTTTTTTTTTTTTTTGTGTGGTTTTGGTATTGAACCCAGGGGTGCTTTACCACTGAGCTATATCCCTAGCCCTTTTTATTCTTTGAGATAGGGTCTCCCTAAATTGCTGAGGCTGACCTCGAACTTGTGATCCTCCTGCCTCAGCCTCCCGAGTCACTGCGATTACGAGTATGCACCACAACACCCAGCCTGGATTTTCTCAAGTATCAAAGTTTAAAAGCTGAAGTCAAGGAGATGCGGTTATTAGAGCCTCAGGGTCCTCTTAAGAAGACCTGTCTTGGGGTCTGCTGCCTGGCTCCAATGTCTGGCTCTCCCACTCTGTGTGTGTTCATGTGTGCTTGCATACTTAGCATGCATTTGCTCTTCAAACCATTTGCATGTGTGTGGACAGCTGAGATTTGCCATGAAGATATAGATTAAAAGGTTTTCCTACTACTATTGATAGTGTTTCTGTTGCAATTGGTTTAATTACACTACTCTCATTTCTTGACCAGTTCTCCTTGTGCTCAAAATAGTCAAGATTCAAGACTGACAGTTGGAAGGTTGAGATTTAACTCTATCTCTTTTATTTTATTTTTTTTGGGGTGGGGAATACTAGGGATTGAATACAGGGGCGTTCTATGTCTGAGCTATACCCCCAGCCCTTTTAATTTTTTTTTGTTTTGAAACAGGGTCTTGGCCCCCCAGCGTTGGGACAAGGGGCAGGTGAGCCCTCGGCCCCGCCCCTGGAGAACCCCTCACCCTGGCACTGGGGATGCGGGGCGGGTGAGCCCTTGGTCCCGCTCCCAGAGAACCCCTCCCCCCAGCACTGGGGACGCGGGGCAGATGAGCCCTCAGCGCTGCCCCCGGAGAACCCCTCCCCCCGGTGCTGGGGACGTGGGGTGGGTGAGCCCCTGGCCCCACCCCTGGAGATCCCCCCTCCGGCTCTGGGGATGCAGGGAGGGAGAGCTCTGGGCCCCGCCCCCAGAGATCCCCTGGTGCTGGGACGCAGGGTGGGTGAGCCCTCGGCCCCACCCCTGGAGAACCCCTCACTCTGGCACTGGGGACGTGGGGAGGGGGAGCCCCCGGCCCCGCCCCATAGTACCGCAATGCTGAGGTCAGGGGAGGATGAGCCACGACCCTGCACAGGAGGGACCACAGACAAAGAGAGAAAACCTCAGATGAGTGAAGGTGAACTAACTGGGGGAGACAGGAAGGAAGGAGAGGGAAACAAACTGGAGCACAGGATGGACTTACACAAAAATATCAAAGTCAACTACTATGCTGAAAACTGGAAGGAGGGAGGGGGGAGGCCGGGGCGGTGGGAATTGGGGAGGGCTAATTGACTGAGGAGTGCATGTATACGTCAACTACCCTGAAATCCTTCAAGATGTATGTTTGCAATGTACTAATAAAAAAAAAAAGATAAAAAAAGAAACAGGGTCTTGCTAGGTTGCTGAAAGTCTCACTAAGTTGCTGAGGCTGGCATTGAACCTGCGATCCTCCTGTTTCAGCCTCCCACGTACTGGGATTACAGGCGTGCCTCACCACACCCGGCTACTGAAGGACATTTCTGCCCAGACAGTTTGGGTTCCTGTGGAAAAGTGGGTAGGGAATCCTTCCACCCCTCTTAGAAGAGCAACTGCTCTGTACATGTTCAACTGTGACATTACCCTGGAGATCCCTGGGAAACTCACAGAATCATTCGTTCAGTAGTGATCTTTGTTGTTTATGAGGTTGGTTTAGGTATTTTATTTATTTATTTATTTATTTATTTATTTATTTATTTGCGGTACTGGGGATTGAACCCAGGGGCATTCTACCTCCGAGCTACACCCCCGGCCCTATTTTTTTATTCTTTATTTTGAAACAGGGTCTCACTAACTTGTGGAGGACTCACTAAGTAGCTGAGGCTGGCTGCGAACCCAGATCTTCCGGTCTCAGCCTCCCAAATACTGGGATTACAAGTGTGCACCACCATGCCCGGCTGGTTTAGGTATTTTAAAACGAGCTTCGGAACAGGGTATGCAGTGAACAGTGGGAAAAGGCTGGCCGAGGGAACATCCTGACTCTTCACAAACACCAGAACTTGCATCCTTGTATTCCCTTTGAACACATATTTTATTGTGGGAACTTAAAAAAATCATATTGACTGAGAATAAGTTTAAAAAAATACAAAACTTATCTCGATCTTTCTAGGTGTTGCTATGGTTTTGAGCAATACATCATTAAGGCCGTGGCACCCCAATGATGTATTAAAGCCATCTATCATAACCATGCCATGGCTTTGATGATATATTAATGTAATACGTCGTTAAGGCGCCATTGGCCCCCTGATGTATTACTCAAAACACTACCAATTGGTTAGATCAACACACAGGGACCTGTGTGTTGGGGACAGGAGCATGGCAAATGATCCTGGATCCAAACACAATTGAACTTCTCAGAGATGTCGCGCCCACAGAAGCAGTTCTGTAAGATTGGATGAGCTTCAAAGGCTCACTCACGAGTGGCGGGGCAGAATTGATCGCGAAGGGCAACGCAGACATCCGCTCCCACGGTGTTAGAGCTCCTGCCCCAGCCTCGTCTCATGAGGGGACGCGGACCACGCCCGGGTCTGGCCCAGCCACACAATGCGTGCTTCACTTGCATAATTTCATTTAATCCCCACTGAAGTGCAGTACAGAGTTTTCTTTTCTTTTTCTTTTTTTTGTGGGATTGAACCCAGGGCCATTGTACCTCTGAGCTACACCCCAACCCTGTTTTTTTATTATTTTCATAATTATTATTATTTTTTGGCACTGGGGATTGAACCCAGGGGCATTCTACCTCCGAGCTACACCCCCAGTCCTATTTTTATTCTTTATTTTGAAACAGGGTCTCACTAAGTTGCGGAGGGCCTCACTAAATAGCTGAGGCTGACCGCGAACCTGTGATCCTCCAGTCTCAGCCTCCCAAGTACTGGGATTACAAGCGTGTGCCACCACACCCGGCTATTATTATTATTTTAATTATTTTTTTTTTTTGCGGTACTGGGGATGGAACCCAGGGGCATTCTACCTCCAAGCTACACCCCCAGCCCTATTTTTTATTCTTTATTTTGAAACTGGGTCTCACTAAGTTGCAGAGGGCCTTGCTAAGTTGCTGAGGCTGGCCTTAAACCTGCGATCCTCCGGTCTCAGCCTCCCAAGTATTGGATTACAGGCATGCACCACGATGCCTGGCTTGTACAGGTCTTGTTAACCCAGATATTAGAGATCAGGAAACTGAGCTTGAGAGAGATAAAGTGAGGTCTACTAAGTGGTGAAGCCAGGATTTGGGTCCAGGTCTACCTAACTGGAACTGGGTTGGGTGGGATCCTTCTGATTCTCTGCCCCTATTTTAGGGAAATTATTTTTGTTTTCTCTATCTGTAAAAGGAAAATTAAGAATGGACTGGAGGAGACTTGGATCTCAATCGCCGTGAAAGCAACAGAAACTTGAAGTAAACAACGAAAAGTTTGAAACGTGATGGAATCAAAGCCAGAAGACAAAACAGAGGAAAGTAAAAAGCTCCAAAGCGCCTTACCTAAGGGACGGCGGCGGCGCCAACTTGGCCGGACTGTGTCGGCCGCTCCCGGCATTGCAGCTTCCACACGCCGCCAGCAGAGAAGCCAGAGACCTGCTGTGAGTTCAACTGCAGATCAGCAGAGACGAAAGCAAGCAGCGGCTCCTCCACACTCAACACACCAAACGGCGGCGGCGACAGCGACAGCGACAGCGACAGCGGCTGCAGCGGTGCCTTCGTGGCAGGACCTTACCGGTGGCTACCAGCATTGTGGCTTCTACACAAGACCAGTGGAGACACCAGCGACCTGCTGTGAATCCAGCAGCTGCAGAATAGCAGCAGTGAAGGCGAGCAGTGACTCGCATCATGCATGACATGGACCCGAACTGCTGCGTCGGCAGAAGCGGCAGCGGCGCCATCTTGGTCAGACCATGCTGATAGCAACTGGCATTGCAGCTTCTGCAGGGCACCAACAAAGAAGCCAGGGACCTTTTCTAAAACCAGCACTGCAGAGCATCAGCGACAAAAGCGAGCAACAGTTCGATCCACACTCGGCAGAGTCCCCAGGGCCCGGAGGCCTGACCAGAACCTGCAGCAGCAACTGAGCACCCCCCCAGAGATTAAGAGCAGCACTCAATGAGACCATAAGTCACTGAGACGCCCCAGGGGGAGACCACCCAGTGTGGCCACAGGGACTTGGGGGTTCTGAGACGGTGCGGATTGCCCTGGCAGAGGTGGGAGTGGGGTCTGCTGTGGGACACCGTAGATGTGTGGATAAGGAGACAGTCCCTGGTGACATTTGGGTGGGACAGACTTGCAGCCCACAGGTCGCAGCACCCTTACAGAGTCCCCAGGGATTGCCACAGGGCATACAGCTGTGGTTCCTGGGGAAAATTGGACCAAACCAGTCCTCTCTGTGGAAAACACGGAGTTCCATGTTTGCACAGAATTGGGGCAAAGCAACGTCCACTGCTTCTGTAGGCTAAGAGAGACACAAGCCCAGGGCCCTCTGCTGGTGATACCTGCCATAGGTGTAGACAGAGAGAGACATAAGGACAGTCCAAGTGGAGACCGGGGAGACCCACGCTTGCAGTGAGAGGGGCAATAGCGGTCCTGGTCACTTGCACAGGTAGTGAGAGGCACCAGGCAAGGGTCCCAATCACTGAAGGAGACCAAGAAGTGGGCCTGCAAATGGACGTTATACCGAGCAAGTGAGAATAACCATTCAGTAAAGGCTATCCACCTTTAAGGCTCACCTAGTAGCAACTATCTACCTCCAGAATAAGAAGCTATAAAGAGAGAAAGATTAGACATAGGAAACCTACAGAGTGAGAGAGAGAGAACTAACAAAAGCAACAAAGGTATAAACATAAGAAACCCGAAATCATGAAAAGGAAGAATAGCAAAGAAACAATGAGCCCCCACAATCCCACAACAACAGAACCCACCAACTCAGAAGTGCAAAGATTGCCAGAAGGACAACTCACAACTTCAATAGAGGAAATGATACAGGATTTCTGAAAAGAATTCAGAGAGAGCCTGAAAGGAATGAAGGATCAAATAAGCAAAGAATCCGACACCCTGAACAGGAATCAAAAAGAAGCTCTGAAGGGGGTGAAGGATGCAATAATTGAAATGAAGGCATCAATACACACCATCACAATAGACTAGACCACATGGAAAATAGAATCTCACTCTTAGAAGACGACCTCTCCAACAATGAACACATAGTATATAAATTAGAAAAAACAATTCGATAGCATGAATTGGACATTGAAGAGATCTCAGCCAGTCTTAAAAGAGCAAACATAAGAATAATAGGCATAGAAGAGAGATTAGAAGCTGAAACTAAAGGAATCAATAATCTATTCAGAGAAGTAATATTAGAAAATTTTCCAAACATAGAAAGAGAGGTCGATACACAGGTACAGGAAACATATAGAACCCCCAATAGACAGGATCAGAGAAGAGGTTCACCATGCCACATAATAATCAAACTGACTAATGTAGAGGCCAAGAAGAGAATCTTAAAGGCAGCGAGAGTAAAAGAGCAAGTAACATTCAGAGACAAACCAATAAGAATCACTCCCGACATTCCAAACCAAGTCATGAAAGCCAGGAAGGCCTGGAGTGACATATTCCAAACTCTGGAAGAAAACAACTTCCAGCCAAGATTTGTCTACCCAGCAAAGATATCTATCAGGTTTGATGGAGAAATAAAAACCTTCCATGACAAACAGAAGCTGAAAGACTTTATGTATTCCAAACCGGCACTAGAGAAAATGCTCAAAGAGATTAATTACAAAGAAGAAATGATAAGGAAACACCAGAACCAGAGAAACAGTGATTTCCATCAAACAAACAACTAGGCAAAGAACAAACACTACCTCAAACAGAAATTAAAACTCAAAATGTTAGGAATGAAAACCCATCTCTCAACAATCACGCTGAATATAAATGGTTTCAACTCCCCAGTCAAAAGACATAAGGTGGCAAAATGGATTAAAAATCACAATCCATCTATATGCTGCCTGCAAGAAACACACCTTACAAGTAAAGATATGCACAAACTAAAGGTGAAGGGGTGGAGCAAGGTAATCCAAGTTAACGGAACTCGAAAACAAGCAGGAGTAGCAATTATGATATCAGACAAATTAGACTTCAAAACTAAACTTATCAGAAGAGACAAAGAAGGTCATTTCTTACTGGTAAAAGGAACAATCCAGCAAGAGGATATAACAATAGCCAATATTTATGCCCCAAACATAGGTGCAACCACTTTCATAAAAGAAACTCTTCGCGACATTAAATCACACATAGATCCCAATACAATAATATTGGGAGACTTCAACACACCTCTCACACCACTAGATCGATCTTCAAGACAAAAGGTCAGTAAAGATGCTGTAGAACTAAGGGATACCATAAACCAAATGGACCTACTAGATACATACAGAATATTCCAACTACAGCTGAATTCACAGTTTTTTCAGCTGCTCATGGAACTTTCTCTAAAATAGACCATATTCTAGGCCACAAAGTGTGTACTAGCAAGTTCAAAAAATGTGACATAATCTCCTGTGTCTTTTCAGACCATAATGGAATGAAACTAGAAATCAACTATAGGAAGACCCAGAGAAACCTCATAAACACGTGGAGACTGAATACCACACTGCTGAATGAGGACTGGGTAAAAGAAGAAAACCCCAACACCATTTTTGAAGAGATTATACTTTCTCCATTGGATTGCACTGGCTTCTATGCTAGGAATCAATTGTCCATATATGAGTGGGTCTAGTTCTGTACTCTCTATTCTGTTTTGCTGTTCTGTCTTTATTCCAGTATGACATGGTCTTGATTTCTGTAGCTTTTCAGCTAGTCTTATAATCTCATAGTATTAGTCCTCCAAGTTTATCATTTTGAAAGTCAGTTTGGTATTTTAGGTCATTTGCATTTCCATATAACTTATAGAATCAGTTTGTCTATTTCTACAGAAAGGCTTTCTACAGTTTGATTTGGAGTTGTGTTTAAAGTATAGATTAATATGGGGAGAATTGGCATCTTAATATCAAATCATCCAACTCATAAACACAGTATATTTTTCCATTTATTTATGTCTCCTTTAATTTCCTTTAGCAATATCTTGTAGTTTACAGTGTGTAAGTTGTGCATATCTTTTTTTCCAGATTTATCCCTAGGTACTTGACTTTTGATGCTATTCTAAATGACTTTGATTTTTATTTCAACTTCCAAATATTCAATGCTAGAATATAAAAATACAATTGAGTTTGTATATTGATCTTATATCTTGTAACAATGCTAAACTCACTTCTTAGTTTAAGAATTTTGGGGATAAATTCCACTATAATTTCTATGCAGAGTTTCATGTTGTTTGCAAATAAAAAAGTTTTATTTCTTAAAAAAAAAAGAATGGACTGGAGCCAGGCACTGTGGCACATGCCTGTAATCCCAGTATCTGGGAAGCTGAAACAAGAGGATTGTAGGTTCAAGGTCAGCTTTGGCAATTTAGCAAGACTTGCAGCAACTCAGCAAGACCCCATTTTAAAATAAAAAATAAAAAGGGCTAGGGGTGTAGCTCAGAGGTAGAATGCCCCTGGATTCAATTCCCAGTACCAAAAAGAAAAAAGAATGAATTGGCTTCTAACCTTCTCCTTTCCCTTCCTCAACCTCTGCTCCCAGATCTATGTACTATTCAGAAAAGGCATTTGAAAAAGCAGATCTGGAAAAACTTAGGTAATGTTAGATAGGCATTTTCTTTCTTTTTATTTTCTTTCTTTTTTTTTTTTTTTTTTTGGTGGTACTGGGGATTGAACCCAGGGCTGTTCTACCTCCAAACTACACCCCCAGTCCTTTTTTTAAATTTTTTTGTTTTGAAACAAGGTCTCGCTAAGTTGCTGAGGTTGACCTCAAACCTACAATCCTCCTGTCTCAGCCTCCCAAGTACTGGTATCTCAAGCGTGCACCACCATGCCCATTTTATTTATTTATTTATTTATTTATTTATTTATTTATTTATTTTTGCGGTACTGGGGATTGAACGCAGGGGCGTTCTACCTCCGTGCTACACCCCCGGCCCTATTTTTTTATGTTTTATTTTTGAAACCGGGTCTCACGAAGTTGCGGAGGGCCTCACTAGGTAGAGAGAGAGAGAGGGGAGAGAGAGAGAGAGAGGAGAGAGGAGAGAGAGAGAGAGAGAGAGAGAGAGAGAGATATCACGCGTGCGCGCATACGCGCTGAAGTTGGCCACGAACCCGGATCCTCCGGTCTCTGCCTCCCAAAGTACTGGGATTACAAGCATGCGCCACCACGCCCGGCACCATCCCCATTTTAGACAGGTATTTAACTTCTTATTTTCTCAGGGTTCTGTCAAATGCCTGAACTAGTACCAAAAAAAAAAAAAAAAACCCAAAAGATGAGACTTTGTGGGCCTCTTATTGTCTGTGTGGATACACAGGGAAGGTGGCGGCCTACCTGGAAAGAGGGTCCTTTCAGAATCTGACTTGCTGAAGTCACCTTGACCTCGGACTTCCTACTGCCAGAACGGTGCTCACCACCTGCTGCCCATCTTGCTCACATGTTGGAAAATACCAAGATGGAATCCAGATCTGCCTGCTTCCAAATCCCACATACTCAGTTGAGTGACCCCATATGTGGAACTTTGTGACAGCAGCCTGAACAGACTCGGACATGGAGCCCTAGGGACGGCCGAGTGAAATATACCAGTGGAGCGGGGTGTGGTGGTGCATGCCTGTAATCCCAGTACCTGGGAGGCTGAGACAGGAGGATCACAGGTTCAAGACAGCCTCAGCAATGAAATGAGACCCTCAGCAACTTAGCTAGACCCTGTTTCAAAGTAAGAAATAAAATAGAGCTGGGGGTGTAGCTCGGAGGTAGAATGCCCCTGGGTTCAATCCCCAGTACCAAACACACACAAAAAGGGCAGTTCAGTGGTAGAGTGCCCCTAGGTTTAGCCCCCAGTACTGCAAGAAGAAAACAAAAAAAATTTTTTTTTTGTGGTACTGGGGATTGAACCCAGGGGCATTCTACCTCCGTGCTACACCCCTAGCCCTATTTTTATTCTTTATTCTGAAACAGGGTCTCACTAAGTTGCGGAGGGCCTCACTAAGTAGCTGAGGCTGGCCCCAAACCTGTAATCCTCCTGTCTCAGCCTCCCAAGTACTAGGATTACAAGAGTGTGCCACCACGCCCAACTCAAAGAAAAAAAATTCTAACTGATTTGCAGACACAACTGAGACTGAAGCAGAAGGATCACAAGTTCAAGGTCAGCCTGGGCAACTTAGTGAGATCCTGTCTCAAAACCAAACATCAAAAGAGCAGCTCAGAAGCTGAGAGTGGTGGCACATGCCTGTAATACCAGTACTTGGGAGGATGAGACAGGAGGATTGCAGGTTCAAGAACAGCCTCAACAATGTGGAGAGACTCTCAGCATTTTAACGAGACCCTATGTCACTGTCTAAAAATAAGAAATAAAATAGGGCTGCGGGTATAGCTTGGAGGTAGAGTGCCCTGGGTTCAATCCCCAGCACTGCAAGAGAAAAAAAAATCTGATTTGCAGACACAACTATCCCAGCTTTGTGACTGTCAGGAGGAGACCTCAGGGACACGTGGAAGGTGTTCACAGAGGTCATTCCTCATAGATGTCACAGCCACACGCCTCCCCCTTAGTGCCAGGAGCTGTTCATCGTGTTAATTTGTCAAGTTTGGGCAGCGCTGGCTCCGGGCACCCGCACCCGCTCACTTCTCGCCCTCACCCTGCACTGCCACTGCCGGCCCGACCCTCCAACCCTCTGTAAATCTTGGGAGACTTGGGGGCTTGGCTGGAGCGTGCCCCAGGAGACATCTCACTACTTGGCCACACCTACTGCAGACTCAAACCCGTGCATGTGACAAGGCCTGAAACAGAAAGTGACAGTTACAAGGAGACACCGTGCAAGCTGGTGCGCACAGATCAAAGGGAACAGCCAGGAGCCATCTGTTCACTCTGAACCCGCCTCCGTCACTTTTCTGCAGAGTGACAGACTGGCGGTGACCTGTGGCAGCTACTGCGTGTAGCAGTGCCCTATGTCTGGCTGTCGAGACTCGCAGGGCTCCTGGGGACCAGGGAGGCATTTCAGTATTTGACTTTTTGGTCTCAATAAACATAAAGGCAGGCACAATATGAGGATGTTGCAAAACCCGAGAGAAAGCCCAGCGTGGTGGCGCACGCTTGTAATCCTGGTACTTGGGAGGCTGAGACCGGAGGATCCGGGTTCGCCGCCAGCCTCAGCTACTTAGTGAGGCCCTTCCTGTCACATATAGCAGATTCCTGGAGACTGATTGGTGGGCGTGGACCACTGAGTGGCACTGGAATTTGCACACCCGGCACTGTGGTTGTCGGATGACTGTAAGAGGGTGATCAGCCATTACAACTAAGAATGAACAGAACCTCGAGAGGGCTCACCAGCTCCGGTTGTTTCCTTTTCTAAAACCCTTTAAACTGCTAAAGTCATTTATGAATTTGGTAACAAACTAGAAAGAAACCAAGAATCATAAAAACAAGCCGGTGTGGTGATGCACGCCTGCAATCCCAGTATTTGGGAGGCTGAAACAGGAGGATCGCAGGTTTGAGGACAGCCTCAATAAGTAGTGAGACTCATCAACCTAGCAAGACCCTGTTTCAAAAACAAAAAAAGGTCTGGGGGTGTAGCTCAAGGTAGAATGCCCCTGGATTCTATCCCCAGTACCACACACACACACACACACACACACACACACACACACACACACAGAATAGTAAAAGTAAGAAAAAACAATAGGAATGATCACTTAAATTTTTCTTCTGTGCTTATAATGCTTGCCCTATTATAGTAATTTTTAAATATAAAGACTTGAGAGTTAGCTGGGTGTGGTGATATATGCCTGTAATCCCAGTACTTGGGAGGCTGAGACAGGAGGATCACAGGTTTGAGGCCAGCCTTAGCAATTTAGTGAGAATCTCAGCAATCTAGTGAGACCCTGTTTCAAAATAAAAATTTAAAAATAGCGCTGGGGGTGTAGCTCAGAGGTAGAATGCCCCTGGGTTCAATCCCTAGTACCAAAAAAATAACAAACAAACAAACAAACAAATAAACAAACAGACAAAAACCCCGAGTGTTAGTGTAGCAGGTTGAGGAAGGCTCTGTGTGGCTCCGCTGCACGCGGCCTGCCCTCTGGTGAGGGGTTGAGGCTCAGGAGTCTGTGGTTCTGAGTCATCCATCCCTAAGTCTTAATCCCCGAGTCAACTCAAAATGTAAGAAAAAAAATGGGCACAAAAAAGGATTTATGTTTTATTCATATTTAAGATATGTTTATGTCTTATACAGAGTCACTTAAATACTGAAATTAGAGTAATTATGAATACTAAAAATTAGAATGATGTTTCATGCCACACATATTTCCCAGAGCTTCTGCTCTCTGCTGGGCCCTCTGCTAGGACTGGGTAGGAGGGTAAGGACATCACAGGCAGAAGGACAGACAGCAGTTATGACAAATGCTGCTGGCTGGGGATCTGCACCCCTGGACAAGGCTTAAAAAGTCACCATGGTGCCTGGCATGGTGGCACACACCTATAATCCCCGTACTTGAGAGGCTGAGACTGGAAGATTGCAGGTTCGCGGCCAGCCTCAGCTACTTAGTGAGGCCCTCCGCAACATAGTGAGACCCTGTTTCAAAATAAAAAATAAAATAGGGCTGGCGGTGTGGATCAGAGGTAGAAGGCTCCTGCGTTCCATCCCCAGTACCAAAAAAAAAGTCACTATGGGCATTGTTAACTGTCAAAGAAATTCTCAAGGTGCCTCTACTTGTTGAGACTCTTGGATGAAACTGATAGAAGCCTACTTCAAACCAGCTCGAAGGAGAATGAGAATTTTCAAGCTCATGTATAATCTAAGATAACAGAGAAGCGGTTGAGGGCTTCTGCGCGGCTGGCCCCAGGTGCTCCGCGTCCCCAGGAACCTGTCTTTCATCACGTAGGTTGTGCTTTCCTGTGTTTTGCTGAATTTCCAGGCAAACCTCTGCCCAGGTGTTGGCAGCGATGGCTGCAGCAGTTCCAGATATTTATTCCAGTAGCCCTGCTCTTGGAGGGAGAAAGCTCTGGCAGAAGTCCTGGGGCCACACTCGTGTTTGGACCAGTGTCTCTCCTTGAAGCCAGCATGACAGTTCCGCGGTGCTCTGGCCGGCCAGGGACAATGCCCATTCTTGGGACTAGAGGTCAAGGTCTGGTCCCCCCACACACCTGAAACATGGACTGTGGGGTGGAGGGAGAGCGGTTCCTGAAAGGAAAACAGGGCCTGTTACCAAAAGAGGGGGAAAGGGAGACTTGGCAGGCAAAACTGCAGGTGTGTCCCAGAGTGCGCACGTCCACAGAGTTACATAATCTCCCATCCTCCACACCTGCACCAGGTCCAGGCTGGCCTTGGGCGCGACACCCCCATGCACTGGGCTGCCTGTGTCACTCTGGGACATATCTTCCCTTCTCAAGTCTGTTTGTATCTTAAGTAGATTTTAAAAAATTATAAATGTAAATGGTCATGGTAAAAAGTTCAAGTAGAAAGTAATGTAAAATGACAGAGTCTCCTTCATTCTTAACCACCAGGACCCAGTCCCCAACATGACCAAAATGGTATAGAGTTCTAGAAAATTTCTCTCTAAAAACAATTAACTGTCTATCATCTAATCTTTTCTTTCTTTCTTTTTCTTCTTTATTGTCTTTTTTTTTTTTTTGGTGTTAAAGGTTGAACCCAGAGGCATTCTACCTCCAAACTATACCCCCAGCCCTATTTGACTTTTGAACTTTTGAAACAGGGCCTCGCTAAGTTGCTGAGGCTGACCTCAAACCGCTATTCTCCTGTCTCAGCCTCCCAATTACTGGGATTACAGGTGTATGCCACCACGCCTGGCTCTTTTCTTTCTTTTTAAAATAAATTGTATCATATTATGTATATTGTTCTCTAGCATGGTTTTTCACTTACTAATATTTTTGGCATCCTTCTATATCAGCACACACACAAACATTTTTAAAAAGCTGCATAATACCTCATAAAATGGATGTACTATAATTTATGAAGTTATCCAGTTAGTGGACATTTATATTATACTTATGTTGTATTTATGTTTGAAGCAATTATGTCATGGACATTCCTGTACCCAGAGCTTAGTGTACTTTTGCAAGTTTATCTGTCAGCTGGATTCCTAGAGGTGAAATTGTTCAAAGACACATGTATTTTGTCTTTGGATGCAGGGTGATGAATTGACCGCCCAGATGACTGTGCCAATTTCAGTCATGCCAACAACAAAAGTACACCTAGGAGGCCACCAAGTGCTGTGTGCATGTGTCACTGTCAACATGATCTACATGATGATGTGAGGTTATAATGCACCAATGAAAGCATATTAAAAATTACACCCAATCACTACTGGATGCCTTAACCTTAACCTTTTTTTTTTTTTTTTGGTACTGGGGATTGCACCCAGGGCATTCTACCTCCAAGCTACACCCCCATCCCTATTTTATTTTATTTTCTATTTTGAAACAGGGTCTCACTAGGTTGCTGAGGGTGTTACTATGTGGCTGAGGCTGTCCTTGAACCTGCAATCCTCCTGTCTCAGCCTCCTAAGTACTGGGATTACAGGTATGTGCCACCACACCCAGCTTACCTTAGCCTTTTCATTGTTGCTTATCTAATAGGTGAAAATAGTATATCATTGTTATTATTTGCATTTTAAAACTATAAATGATGGGGCTGGGAATGTGGCTCAGTGGTAGGCCATGTGCTTACCATGTATTAGGCTCTAGGTTCAGTTCCTGGCAAAAACAAACAAAGGAACAAACACAAAAACAAATGAAGTTGGGAATCTTTTAATATGTGTAACCTTTTCTCTTTTTTCTTCTATTTCTTCTTGGTATTGGAGATGGCATACATGGCCTCTCACATGCTAAGGAAGCGCTCTACCACTGAGCCACATCCCAGCCCTTTTTGTTTTATTTGAGACAGGGTCTTGCTAAGTTGCCCAGGCTGGTCTTTTTTTTTTTTTTTTTCTCTTTTGGTACTAGGGATTGAAACCAGGGGCATTCTGCCTCTGAGCTGCATCCCCAGCCCTTTTTGTTTTTTGTTTTGAAACAGGGTCTCACTAGGTTGCTGAGAATCTTGCTGTGATGCTGAGGCTGTCCTTGAACCTGGGGTCCTCCTGTCTCAGTCTCCCAAGTACTGGGATCACAGGCGTGCACCACTATACCCAGCCCCGGCTGGTCTTAAACTCATGATTCTCTTGCCTGATTACCGAGTAACTGGAATGACAGGTGTGCGCCACGTGTTTAGCCATTTCTAGTTCATGTCTGTAACTTAAAATCTTTCCTTTCCACCCATGTGAAAATGTTAGCAGTTGGATTACTATATCCTGTGTTTCCCCCTTAGAGTTTATTTAGTCTTGGTCATGTAATATATTTGTAGATTTACCATTCATTGAATCTCAGAATTTTAGAGCTGGAAAAAATTTTGAGATTATCCCAGGGTACATTCTCATTTTTCAGATGAAAAAAAAAACCTGAGGTCTAGGGAAGCAAAATTAATTGTGCAAAGCCACATGATTAAAGACTGGGCAGAATCCAGAAAGCACATAGCCTGACATTTTATTATGTAAGTCTTACTCTGCTGTCTACGAAAACTTGAGGTCAGTCTTGCAAATTGAAACCACTAATTTCTGTCTGTTAGCATCCTAAGGAGCTTCTTACGACTGTCCCCACAGCCCCAACGTGCCAGCTTCTCCATCTGATGCTTCAATAATGGTTTACAATGGTTCAGTGCCCCGGGGACTCATACCCTGGGTGTGCTAAACTCCTCCGCAGCGCTGCGGCTCTGCATGGCAGTGGCTGGCTCAGGGACGGGAACCTCCTGCTCAGTCGAAACCAACGCAGGACAAACCAAGTGACAAGAATTGGTAGTCTCACCCCAGCCGTTACTTATGGTTTTCATGGGTTGTTTAACAATGAAATAATCACAGGAAAAACAATTCTAAAACTCTACATCATATTCTTATGTCTTCTCCATGCTATTTCAGATTCCTCATGAATTTATACCCATTTAATTTCAATCTCAGAATTAGAACTTTATCTTCCTTATCCTCCTTAAGGAGCTCTTAAGTAATTACTAAAACCTGACTTTTAGTCATCAGGGAAATTTACAGATGAGAGTTATTCTGTCACGGATTTTAATCTAAGGAATTCTAAGTACCGGGTTCCAGCCTGCACTTCTCGACTATAACATGTCAGCTTTTCCTCCTACTAAAGAAGTAAGATTTTTTTATTATACTTGTAATTTAGATACATCTTGATCTTCTTTTCTTTTTTTCTTGTGTGTGTGTGTATGTGTGTGTGTGTTTTCCTGGGGCATGAAGCCAGGGGCATTCTACCTTTGCACTATACCCCCAGCACTATTTAATTTATTTATTTTTATCTTAATTTTTGGTACTGGGTATTAAACCCAGAGGCTTTCTACCTCTGAGCTACACCCCCAGCCCTTTTAAAATTTTATTTGAAAACAAACAGGAATGTCTAAGTTGCCGAGGGCCTCACTAAATTGCTGAGGCTGGCCTTGAAGCTTCGATCCTCCTGTCAGCCTCCCAAGTACTAGGATTACAGGTGTGCACCACCATGCCCAGCTTTTTTTTTTTTTTTCAAATTTTGAAACAGGGTCTCACTAAGTTGCTGGGGCTGGCTGTGAACCTGCGATCCTCCTGTCTCAGCCTCCCAAGTACTGGGATTACAGGTGTGTGCCATCATGCCCGGCTTCATCTTCTTTTCCTAAAGAATTTATAGCTATTTCATCAACTAGAAAGCTACTGATAGGCTTTTTCAATTGATGGAAAAGCTATGAGTCTTTGAGGAAAATAATTGAGAGAAATAAAAATAACTGGCAATTAAATAGTGAAGCTACAAGCTGGGTGTGGTGGCGCATGTCTATAATCCCAGTACTTGGGAGGCTGAGAAAGGAGAATCGCAGGGTGGAGGACAGCCTCAGCAATGAGCAGGACTCTCAGCAACCTAGTGAGACCCTGTTTCAAAATAAAAATAAAATAGGGTTGGGGTGTAGCTCAGAGGTAGAATGCCCCTGGGTTTAATCCCCAGTGCCATACACACACACACACACACACACACACACACACACACATACACACATACACACACAAAATAGTGAAGTTACATATTGCCAAGTCACCTACATTAAGAAGAAAAAAATAAAAAATAAAAAATAAATAGAAAATAGTGAGGTTTGAATATGGAAAAATAGGGTATATATATCTTTCAAATATTATAATTAATAAATAGAAAATGCTTTAGTGCATGGCCTTAAATATTTTCTTTTTCAGCCAAACGTGTGCAGCTCACCGCAGCTCAGCTGGGGGCCTGTGCTAAGGGTCTGAGTGTGCTATTTCTGTTTCCCAAGAGGGCGTTCTTTTATTTCCTCCTTTTTCATTTCCAGGTTATGTGCAGTCAATGACTGGAATGCTGAACATTCTGTCCTACGGCCTGAAAGTCCCGAAGCCCGCCAGGCTGAGGAGGCACAATGGAGCGGGGAACCCCCCACCCTGTTTTATTGACCTCTCCAAGCATGTTCATAAGAAATTGTGCTCACACAAATTGAATTGTACCTTTGATTTCAGTTAAATGCAGTTTGGAACTGGCTTATTAAATGCTAATAAAAATGCTCTTGCTTTCAGAAGTTAACTTTCTGCGGGACTCGTGGCAAAGATGGGGGGTTTTTAACACAGGCTGATTTTAGCAAAAAGGCTCAGGGAGGATGAGCAAGGTGTATGACACTGTCCTGGGCTCCATCTTCTGAACAGGATAAAGCAGCAAAGGCTAAAACACCCACCTGGGAATTGTGGTGGTGACTGTGTCTGCCTAAGAAAATGCTTGAGTCTGTGAAAATGCTTCTCTCGGTCGGACTCCTCACCGCAAAAAAGAAAGAAAGAGAACGCCAGTGGCCAGGACCCATCAGTAACTGACAACAGCGCTGCCTCAGGTATCGGCAGCACGGGGCGAGGCGTGGGGTCAAGTGCAGAAGGGAATTATTCACTGTTGGGTTAGTCAAGGCAATGGTGCTATTAGCTAGGAATGTTCTGGGAACCTAAGTAAGGGGGAATGTTTACTCTCCTTACTTTCAAAGCCTTTTAAAAATCTTTTTTTAAAGCTAATAAGTTTGATCTATTATTTAACTGGGAGTATACACAAACATATACCATTGTGCTAGCTACAGTGGCACATACCTGTAATCCCAGCAACTGGGGAGGCTGAGACAGGAGGATCATAAGTTGGAGGCCAGCCTGGGCAATTTAGCGAGACCCTGTCCCAAAACAAAATAAAAGGGCTTGGGGTATAGCTCAGGGTAGAGCACTTGCCTAGCATGCACAAGGCCCCAGGGATTCCCACCACTGGGGAAAAAAAAGTATAGCATTGTAAAATAAACCAGTGTGCTCTAGGGTCCTGCACCTGGCAGGGGTGGGACGGATCAGACTGAGACTGACCAATGGATGAACAGTGTCTTGGTGGTCCAGTCTGATGGGGACAGTCAGGAATGGATAAAAAATGACAGTTGAGCTGGGCGTGGTGACACACCTGTAATCCCAGTAATTGGGAGGCTGAGAAAGGAGGATTGCAGGTTCAAGGCTAGCGATGGCAACTTAGCGAGATCCTCAGCAACTTAGTGAGACCCTGTTTCAAAATAAAAAGGGATAGGGGTGGGTGTGGTTTAGAGGTAGAATGCCCCTGGATTCAGTCTCCAGAACCAAGAACCCAAACCAAAAACAAACAAAAAAAGCACAGAGGTGGCTGAGCGGTGGGATGGCACATGCCTCTCAATTGCCCATAAGAAGCTTCTCAAAGCCAGACCTGAACAACAGACTCATATTTAGGCCACGTCTTTGATTTTTGTTGAGCTTTCTATTCCAGAGTGCCTAACCTGTGCGTACCTACAATCCACTTGCCCCAGTGGACCTGGTAACTGGCCATGTTTAAAGAACTCTACAGTCTACATGGTTCTGGACTGTAATTTCATTCTGAGCCCCTTTTCTTGAAATAAGCTTATCAATTTCGTACTTGAAAATAGCAAAATGACTAAATCCTAATTATTTATCTAAAAGAGAAGGAAATTACATCACCCGAACAAAAAGGGAGTGTGTGTTTGCACGCTGGCTCTGGTGCAAGGGCCAGGCTGTCCCCACTGTGGGAAGGTCAGGTCTTTTACTCTTCCCAGTATAATGGCCCTCAGCTACATTTTTGCTTATGAGGATGGCATGAATCTTATTCCAAGTCATTAAGAATATTTCATACTGTGAACCCAATGTTCAATGAACCATTGTGAGATTTAAGAATATATTGGTGTCAAGCAAGAAGATTACATGAATTCCTTAAGGTCGTAGGGTTGGAACCAGCAGATGAGAAGCTGTGAAATTCTTCCATGACACCTCTGAAAGATGGTCCTTGTTTCCAGGGACATTGACCATGTATAGCTACTGAATCTAGAGACCATAGATCATCGACTTCTGCTCTTTCTCTCTCTCTCTCTCTCTCTCTCTCTCTCTCTCCTCTTTTTTGTACTGGGGATTGAATCCAGGGGCTTTCTAACCTCTGAACTATACCTCTAGCCCCTTTTAATTTTTTACTTTGAAACAGAGTCTCACTAAGTTTCTGAGGATCTCACTAAGTTTCTGATGCTGGCCTTAAACTTGTGATCCTCCTGTCTCAGCCTCCCAAGTATTGGGATTACAGGCTTGTGCCAGCATGCCTGACTGATCTTCTGTTCTTTCTTAAATCCCAGCCTTATGGTTTTTTTTTGTTTGTTTGTTTAGTACTGGGGATCCAACCCAGGAGAATTCTACCTCCTAGCTACACCCCCAGCCCTTTTTATGTTTTTGTTTGGAAACAGTGTCTTGCTAGGTTGCTGAGAGTCTCTTTATGTTGCTGAGGTTGTCCTGGAACTTGAGATCCTCCTCCCTCAGCCTCCCAAGTACTGGGATTATAGGCGTGTACCACCACATCTGGCTAATTCCCAACCTTATATCCAAAATGTTCCTTGGATCTGTCTCTCTTTACACTTTCCTTTTCCACTCTTCTCTGGTTTGCTTCAATTCTCTCAACTCTTCCTGGTCTGGACCCCACAGTAGCTTTACTGGCCTCACTGCCAGATGTTTACCACATCTACAAAATACTTACCCAGAAACACATCAGTGTCTCAGTAACTGAGTGACATCGCCCAGCAGAGCTGACACATGAATCTAACTAAGACTAGGACTGTGGAGACATGGGCAAGGTGGAGTCCTGGAACCTGAGAGAAGAGGGAGCATCTTTAGAAATGTGTTCCAGGAGAGCCAGGTATGGGCAGGCAGCTCCAGAAGGCCTAGTGGCAGGATTCAAGAACTCTGTGAAGGCCGGGCGTGGTGACGCACGCTTGTAATCCCAGTACTTGGGAGGCTGAGACTGGAGGATCCGGATTCGCAGCCAGCCTCAGCTACTTGTGAGGTCCTCTGCAACGTAGTGAGACCTGTTTCAAAATAAAGAATAAAAAAAGTGGACAGGGGGTGGAGTTCAGAGGTAGAATGCCCCTGGGTTCAATCCCCAATACCAAAAAAAAAAAAAAAAAAAACTCTGAAATCTGAAGGCCAGAAATGAAAGTGCCTATCCCGGAGCCTCCTGTGGCTGAGGGAAGCAGAGCCAGGAGCCCTCTCCACCCTCCCGCTGTGGGCAGGCTGATGGAGCCTGGCTTCTCTGAGACCCTTCTCTGCACACAGCGCCCTGTGTCGTGTCCCGCCACCTGGGCCCTCATCATTCCCATCATGCTGGGCTCCTCTGACTCTGCGCCGAGGATTTCCCAGCACAGATGGCGATGTTTTTATATTATTTTCTAAATTGTTTATTATTCATTGCCAACTGTGCTGTGATTCAGAAAGGAAGTGGCTTTCAGGAGTGTGGAGGCCAATTAAGCTGGAGCTGCCACCTGTGGAGAAACACAAGCTAAAAATGGCCAAAGTTTTGGTGCCATTAACATGTATACTTTGAAAGCACATACTTGTTTAGTGGGAGTGAACACTTGCCCTGTAATTTCTCAAGAACCAAGTTTCACACACAAATGGGGAATAAGAAAGTCTACAACCCAGCCAGGCACGGTGGTGCACACCTGTTATCCCAGTCTTTGTGAAGCTGAGATAGGAGGATTGCAGGTTTGAGGATAGCCTCTGCAATCTAGCAAGACCCTCAGCAATTTAGTGAGACCCTGTTTCAAAAGAAAAAGTAAAACAGGACTTGGGGTGTAGCTCAGAGGTAGAACCCCTCTGGGTTTACTCCTTAGTAACACACACACACACACACACACACACACACACAAAGTCTACAACTCTGGTGTGATCTGGTGCCCATTCCTTGACTTTGGACCTCAGTTTTGTCCTCCATAAAATGGGTGGAGAATCACTCCTGTCTGGATTATTCCAGATTATTATGGGGGGCAATTCAAATTAACTGGTAAAACTAATTCTTTGGAGGAGGCTAAGGGATCAGGCAAACAGGAGCTGTTGTTCTAAGTATTGTTACTACTTTTATTATTGCTCTTATTTACATAGAATGTAAGCGCAATTCGGAATTCTAATGTGGCTTGGACATAAGAGAAAATAGTGCACTTCAGGTAGTGCTTGGGTGTTTCTATATTAGAAATTGCTTATCATTGATTTGCACGTCTGATTTCTTAATCAGGCTAATGTTTATTTAGACTTCTTTCTGTAGTCTGATTCTCACCCGGTTGGATCAAAGCCCAGGGTGGCCGGGCGTTTGACACGAGGGCCACACAGCGGTTTCTGATTGAGCCTCGGGGCCTCCCAGTCCCAAGGCCGCTCCTGTCTGCTGCAGACAAATTGTACTGCCTCGGGATATTGACCGTTTGCCCGCCAGTTCATTTTCTTCTTTCCTCTCTTTATGAGGTGGAATCTGTCTCTATCACTTCCAATTTGAGAGGCAGATTTCAGTCCCAGAAATCAGAGTGATTAACCCTCACGGACGTGCATTCAAGTGGTAACCTGTGTTAACCCGGTGTCATCCGCCCCAGTTACCTGAGCGGCTTGCAGGTTGCATCTGACACGCTCCACCCGCGCGGGGCCCCGCCTTCCTCGTGGGCACTGCTCAAGTGCACTGTCTACCCAGCAACAGAAAAAGCAGAGTCGGGCATGGTGGTGCACGCCTGTAATCCCAGTACTTGGGAGGCTGAGACAGGAGGATTGCAGGTTTGAAGCCAGCCTCAGCAACTTAGCAAGACCCTGTTTCCAAATAAGAAATAAAAATCGAGTTGGAGGTATAACTTGGAAGTAGTATTCCTCTGGGTTCAATCCCCAGCAACAACAACACAACAAAAAAGAAGAGAAATGCTCCCATTTCCCATCACCCTTGACTTTAGGCATTTGAATTTTGTGATTTTTTTTAGGGCAAATGTTATTTTGAATTTTACTTTAAAGTTTTACAAAGAAATTAATTGTGTTAAAGTTATTTTTTTAAAGTGGGGCATGGTGGCACACACCTATAACTCCAGTACTTGGAAGGCTGAGACAGGAGGATCATGGGTTCAAGGCTAGACTCAGCAACTTAGCAAGATTCTCAGCAACCTCAGAAGACCCTGATTCAAAATAAAATAATAATAATTAAAAGGACTGGAGCTCAGAGGTAGAATGCCCCTGGGTTCAACCCCCAGCACCCCCACCCCAAAAAAGAAAGAAAAAGAAATTGAATAAACTTTTTTTTCAAGTGCTTATAGATGAACATTGGCAAATCGCTGATATGTTAATTCTATTCCACACCATGAGTGTGTGTGTGTGTGTGTGTGTGTGTGTGTGTGCTCACGTGCCCTCCATGGCCAGGACCCTCGCTGCCTCCAGCACAGGCCTCTGCTCCCTTTCACTTCTGTGTCCCTGGGCAGCTTCTCCCGCCTGGCCAGCGCTGCCCCTTCCCCAGGGCCTTTGCATGACACAGCCCTGCTGGAAACTTTCCAGATGTGCAGACAGCCTGCTCCCTCTGCCCTTCCTGCCACCTCCCACTCCCCCTCCCCTCCACTGTCACTCTCGGTCTCCTTATCCCTCTTTATGTTTCTTGATGGCACTTACGACCATCACTGGATTCGGCACATATTGATTATTTTACCTATGTTTGTCTCTTCCCACGAAAACTTGAGCACTATGAAGCGGGTTTTGT
Organism: Glis glis; assembly: GCA_004027185.1. Classification (NCBI taxonomy): domain Eukaryota; kingdom Metazoa; phylum Chordata; class Mammalia; order Rodentia; family Gliridae; genus Glis; species Glis glis. The sequence continues at coordinate 35,602 of PVJS01015490.1, forward strand.
CTTCTTCACTGTTTTAGCCTTAGTGCCCTGAACCGCCGAGCAGCAGGAATTGCTTAATAAATATTGGTCAGTTGAAGGCGTGGACGACAGCACAGGGGGCCAGCGTTGAGGGAATGTCACTGATGGCAGCCAGTGAGGGATGGCTCAAGTCTGTTGTCACTGTGTCCCATCTCACCTACAAGGGTGCATCTCCCCTCCCTCCCTCCCTCCCTTCCTTCTTTCCTTCCATACTGGGAATTGAACCCTGGGGTATTCTGACTCTGAGCTATACCCCCAGCCCTTTTTATTTTTTATTTTGAAACAGGGTCTTGCTAAGTTGCTGAGGGTCTCACTAAGTTTCTGAGGCTGGCCTCAAACCTCTGATTCTCTTATCTCAGCCTCCCAAGTACTAGAATTACAGACATATGTCATCTTGCCTGGCAAATATACCTTTTTTTTTTTTTTTTGCGGTACCGGGGATCCTCCGCGCTACGCCCCAGGCCCTATTTTTTATACTTTATTTTGAAACCGGGTCTCACGAAGTTGCGGAGGGCCTCACTAAGTAGAGAGAGAGAGAGAGAGAGAGAGAGAGAGAGAGAGAAAGAGAGAGAGAGAGGGAGAGAGAGAAAGAGAGAGAGCTGAGGCTGGCCGCGAGCCCGGAGCCTCTGGTCTCTGCCTCCCAAAGTACTGGGATTACAAGCGTGCGCCACCACGCCCGGCAAATATACCATTTTTACCTTTAAAAAAAAATTATGTCTTCTGGTACTGGGGATGGAATCCAGGGCCTCTCCCATGCTTGGCAAATGTTCTACCACTGAGCTACAACCCCAGCTCAGTTCTTTCTTTGTAAAATTAAATAGCAGAGTTGCTAGTAAACCACAGTATTATCAGATTAATAGATCCTTCTCTCTCCCTGTCAATGTCAGCATGAAGCTCAGAAGTCTGTGTGTTAGAAGCAGAGAAAGCAAGCAAAGGTCTTAACTAATCCTTTGTGCTTATTCCCTATTATGTTTTATCCTTTTTTATTTGTTCTCTTTTCCTTTTTAGACGGTCCATGCTACTTTGAACTGATGGGATACTTATTTCAAATAAAGGTTTTTTTAAGCGACCCAGCTATAATCCCCAACTTTTAGCCAAAGCCAAGGATCAACAAACTATTTCTGTGAAGGCCAGACAGAAAAGATCTCAGGCCTCAGAGGCACGTGCCGGCTTTGCTGCAGCCACTCTGCATGAAGGCAGGCAGGCCTGGGCGACAGGTCAATGGTGGGTGAAGTTTTTAAGCTTCAGCCAAAGTTTATAACAGCAGGTCTGCTGGATTTGGCACTTGGCCCATAATTTGCTGATTTCTGGTCTCAACCAAAGTCCTATCTTTCTAGACTGTGAGCCCTTGAGGGCAGGAATGGTGTCTAACACATATTAGATACCAAGCAATATCTGGTAAATGTGAAATTAGCATGTAAACCCTAAGAAAAATCCACTGGCAACTTTATATTGGACATTGTTAGTCACGGGTAGAATGTTTGATGCCACGATCTATCATGGCCCCAGGATTTGGGCCTCTAGAACATGAGAGAGAAGAATCTTAGCCAGGGAAGTGGTACTTCTTCTCATCAATCCTAAGACATGTAAGTCCTTTATCATTGAATTTCTCTCAAATCAGAATCTGTGTTACAATGATATTTAAAAAAAAAAGCATGATTTCCTTTTTAGTGCTTCATTTGAAGAAAGAGTGTATTTCTCACTTGGATTTGCAGGTTGAAAAATGACCCAACAAAATATTCACCTAAGTTAGAACTATATTGTTGTTGACATAAAAATTGCAAGAGCAGATGAAGCAAATAGCACCTGGCTTTTAAGTGCAAAGGCTGTGTTACAGTTAGATATAGAACATCCCCTGAAGAGTTTACCCATTAATGTTCAAAGTTGATACAATTAAGTCATGAGGACTGTAATCTCATCAGTGGAAAAATCCATCGTAATGGATTTACTGGGTGGTAACCTAGGCAGGTGGGGCGTGGCTGGAGAAGGCGGGTCCCTGGGGGTGTGGCCTTAAGGACTGTGCTTTTGTCTTTGAATCCCCTTGCTTGTTAGCTGTCTTGTTCCCACCTCCATAATGTAAGAGCAGAGTCTTGCTCTCTCCCTCTTCCTCTCTCTGCTTCCTGCCACCATGCCCTAAGATCCGCAGACCCGGCCTGACAGGACTGAACCCAAAATCTCCAAAAACTGTGAGAAAATAAATTTTCCTTCCTCTAAGCTGTGTGGTCAGTTGGTTTGGATTACAGCAATGAGAATGTTGACTGAGAGGCTATTGTTCACTAAAACTCTCAAATAGTGTGGACATTGGTAGGGAATGGATTGTGAAAGTTGAGTAGGTTTTCGTGTATGAGACCATAATGATTTTAAGAATTTTTAAAAAAGTTCTTTATCCTAGAAAATCAGAAATTATCAGTGAAAGTACATCTTTAAATGGTTAGATTCCCTTTAAAAGCAGTTATAAAAATGAAGATTTTCATACAAATCAGGATGTATATTCCATTTTCAAGATGAAAGACCATTCATACTGAATTTCAAACAAACACTGCTAAGATAGGAGAAAAGCAATTAAATGTTTGATTCAACCCAAGAAACTGTTACTGAGCTATCATCATTATTATTATTATTATTATTATTATTATTGTTGTTATTATTCTGGGGATTGAACTCAGGGGTGTTCTACCTGTGAGCTATATCCCCAGCCCGATTTTATTTTTTATTTTGAAACAGGGTCTTACTAAGTTGCTGAGGCTGGTCTCAAACCTACAATCCGCCTGTCTCAGCCTCCTAAGTACTGGGATTACAAGTGTGTGCCACCACGCCCGGCTTGGGCAGCTATTATAAGCAGGCATTGAGTTAAAAGAAGCTAAAGCTGTGAGAAGGATTTGGATCCCTCTAAGGTGGAGGCCTGGCCCCACAACACTTCACGGAGGGGGAAGCGAGATGTTCAGTAGATGTAATTCCCTTTTCATTCCTTAGACCATTCGGTGGCACATGACATTACTGGGATGTGTTTCCTTATGCTAGGATGTATGCGACTGGCATTTTGTAAGCTTGGTTCTCTCTTAAAACACAATTCATTAGAAGAGAAGTAGGGGGTGAAGGAGAAAAGGGAGGATTACTGCCTCTGTTTTAAGTTCTCACCACAGCCTGGCAAATATCCTGTTTACTTTCTCCTCCTCCTCCTCCTCCTCCTCCCCCTCCTCCCCCTCCTCC